>JAFVLL020013185.1:0-22198 GCA_021397915.2 Tor tambroides | reverse complement strand
AGACTCATCAGACCAGGCAACGTTTTTCCAATCTTCTATTGTCCAATTTTGGTGAGCCTGTGCGAATTGTAGCCTCCGTTTCCTGTTCTTAGCTGTCAGGAGTGTCACCCGGTGTGGTCTTCTGCTGCTGTAGCCCATCTGCTTCAGGGTTCGACGTGTTGTGCGTTCAGCGATGGTATTCTGCATACCTTGGTTGTAATGAGTGGTTATTTGAGTTACTGTTGCCTTTCTATCATCTCTAACTAGTCTGCCCATTCTCCTCTGACCTCTGACATCAACAAGGCATTTTCGTCCACACAACTGCCGCTCACTGGATATTTTCTCTTTTTCGGACCAACCCTAGAGATGGTTGTGCGTGAAAATCCCAGTAGATCAGCAGTTTTTGAAATATTCAGACCGGCCCATCTGGCACCAACAACCATTCCATGGTCAAAGTCACTTAAATCCCCTTTCTTCCCCATTCTGATGCTTGGTTTGAACTTAAGCAAATCGCAATTGATTAGCAATTTGTGTTACCAAGCAATTGAACAGGTGTCCCTGCAAACATGTCCTTGCAGGGCCCATGCTGGATTTTTGTGGGCACAGTGGACTAGGGCCAGCCCACACCAAACCTAAACAGGTCCAGTGTGGGCTTGCCCAGGGGAGGCCCACAGCTTTGGGCTTGCAGCAGGCTCTCTGTGAGCAGCCCACACTATGGGACTGCCCACGTTAATCCAATGATGGCCAGACTTGAGCCTGTTAATAAGAATTTTGTGGGCAGTTTTCTTCCTTACCACTAGGGGTATCAAGTGCTCCTTCAGATCCTAATTAGTTGGTTCAGGTGTGTTTGATCAGGACCAGGGTTGGACACTGTTGTAGATTAATAGTGTGGGCAAAGTGAGGGCTGCCCGTGCAGGTCCAGCACTAAGGGGCCAATGTTTTGCCAAAGAGCAAAATTTCAGAGGCCCTGCTCTGGCAGCCCACTGGGGGCCCTTAGGCTAGCCCTAAGTGGGCCCGTTAAGGGCCAGTGCAGGCTTGTTTGCAGGGGTACCTAATAAAGTGGCCGGTGAGTGTATATTGCTCTTTCGAGTGTGAATCCCGCATAAATATGCAGATGTCATCCCCGAAACTTTGCATGTATGTGGCCAAAAAATAAAAGATTTATAAAAATTCTGGATGGATTATATATAGCCTAGAAAGTACACAAAGAGCACTGCCTTTATCATCACTAAAAAGCTGTCCCTCATCTTAGTTCATCGCGATCTCATGAAGTTTTGTTATATTTGTTATAGTGGATTTGCGAACTTGCATTGGACTCAGCACTGGACAAAAAATAAAACTCTTGATTCTCTGCCAGAGCGAAAACACAAATATGCATTGGATAGTTTGCCATATTAGTTTCACCAATATGATAGTGAACAGATAATATCTTGAGTTTTTAGGTGAATGCTCAGCCATTCCCGAGCATTGGCGCCTAAGTTCACAGCATGCAAAAATCAAATTAGAACTGGCTGAAATATTTTGACATGTTGTACCCTACACTCTTGGAAGATAAAGTTCTATATTGAACCTTAAAAGGTTCTATCAGGCGCTTCATATTTGGAACCCATAAAAGGTTCCATATAGAACCCTTTTGAAGGGTTCTTTGTAGCCAGGAAAATGGTTCTAAATGATCATGGGATCTTTTTTATGGATTTAATTTTAATTTTATTTTAATTAAATTTTAAGACTTAAACAGCTCATGTAGATACTTTATCACTAGAAAAACTGAAAAAACCATAAGCATAGCACATCAAGGTGTTGTGTGATCATTTAAGACACTTTTATTAGCATTTACAATAACAAGCAATGTATAACACAACAAGTTACAGGGATTAACATAAATCCATGTTTCTTTATTCACAATTTTTAGCACACTCCATTTTAGAAATATTGTTTTTTCAACCCCCTCCACCTTACTCACCCATCCAATATGTCAGTCACAAATATATGTTGATTGCTAGAATCCACAAAAATTGAATGTTAACTTGCACAAATAAATTGAAAGTTAACTTGCAAAAAGAATTAATCAATAAAAAATAAATACATAAGTAAAATTAGAATGTGAAAAGTTTGTCATCAAATAATATATTAAAGGGATAGTTCACCTAAAAATGAAAAATCTTCGGAACACAAATTAAGATATTTTTGATGAATTCTGACAGCTCTCTGACCCTCCCATAGACAGCAATGTAATTACCATGATCAAGGTGTAGAAACGTAGCAAGGACATCGGTAAAATAATCCATGTGACATCAGGGGTTCAACTGTAATTTTACAAAGCTAAGATATTGCTTTTTGTGTGCAAAGAAAAAAAAAGGCTTGACATCCTAAACTGGGGATTAGAGAGGAGTGTAGTATTTTCATCTGAATGTAGATTACCGAACAAGTAATGCTGCACTCCAGAGTCCAGACCTGCAATGACAGTACAAAAAAATTATTTATTTATTTATTTATCAATCAATCATAAGAACCTACCTGATAAAATGTGGAAAACAGAAAAAAAAGATATCAGTAACTTCAGATTAGCTGATTGATGAGCTTCCCAAAGTTGGTACTGTGAGGAAAAATAAATAATGTACCTTTTGTGTTATTGTTTTGCAGCAGGTTGGTCATGTTCCCTCTGACTTCCACTTTTCAGCAGTCTGATAAGGTGGTGGCAAAACTTTAAAATTGCTCTCTGAGATAGAAGAAAGTATTTTCCAAAACTCGTCTTCATTTGATAATGCATCTACAACAACCATGCAGTGTGTTTAAAATAATATACAATTACTTCAGCAAAACAAATAATTATATTTTACTATACTATAACTGCAAACACCAAATACTCCCAGTTATCCACAGAAAAAAAAAAATGTGAACATCTCCATCAGCTTCTCTCTTTGTTCTTCTTGGTTTGAATTCACGTTTGTAACTGCAGTCTGATGGTGATTTAACTGAAACATTGTTTCATCTTTTCCTATACGTATAGGTCCAATAAAATCTACAGGACAAAACAAATATTAGGCTATAACATGAACTCTCGCCAGCATTATTGATCAATTCACAACAGTTTTATCAAGATAATTTAGGGATCCATGTTAAAAATGACAAACCTCACGGCGGAGAATTGCACAGGCCTGGACAATGCAATAAACCACCTCTCTTCTTTTAGCTTCTTGAAATAAACCTGTAGGCTAAGTTTAAACAGCAGCACTGGCACGCTTTGTAATCACTCTCGCGAGAGGCGCGTGACTGAAATGCGGTGCTGCGCAGATGGGACAAAACTGATAAGCGCATAAATACACGTTCAAGTTGTTTGCCATTTATGTCAGATCATTTTATGCATCTGTTTGGAGGGATGAGTTATAAGAATATGAAAAGTCTCAGAATCTTGATGAAACACTGAAACTCCATACAATATGATCATGTTGCTTGTCAATAAAAGAACTGTATGGCATCTTACATGAAAACTAAAGAACTTGCAATCATATTAGTGTGCTGATTAAATAGCAGACTATAGCATGGACCTATTAATAAATAGATAAAACTGTCCAGATTGCTATACACTGCTTAGTACACATTTATAGCCTACCTATTTCTACCTGATCAGTTTGTTAGTATAAATTAATAGGTTGATTCAGTGATAGTAGACCAGTTAATTTAGATGTTAAGCATTTTTTTCAGTGTACTGGATCATGTGGCAATTATTTTCTATTAACCTTGAAAGTGCAGATGTAAATTTTAAGTTTATTTTCTTCAGAATAAAGGTGTCAAAGTACAATTTAAGTAAAAACACAAATATAATGTAGTATAATCATTTTAAATAGCCTAACGTGTAAACATACATAAATCACGGTTTAGCCCAAAGAACCCTTTTGTGCCAAAAAGGGTTCTTTCACTTTATATAGAACCTTTTTGGCATAAAGCATTCTTTGAAGTTGAGTAAAGAATCCTAGGGTTCTATATAGAACCCCATAGAACCTTTTTTTTCTAAGAGTGTACCTGATCGAAAAAAAGAAAAAAATCCAGTCTTTCACTTTTCCTGTGTCAATTTGAGTCTTGTTAAAGATTTAAATCCCTGCCACCAAGGGATTTAAAAGCGTCTTTCTTTTCAGATTCTTATTTTCAGCATTATCATAATAGGCTGTATATTAACTTATTGGGAGCAAACCGGCAGTTCAATGTGACATCAGACATTGAGCACCCCCATATAGCCAAAATGGCATGATCATAACACCTCTGCGAATATTCGACTGTGAAATTGGTAGTCGAATCAGGCTCATCCTATTGAAACATTGAATCTTTGACTATTCGGGGTCACCCCTACATTAAACATGAACTTAATATCAGGTACTATCAGAAAAAGATGTTAATTCTATGTTAAATAGGCCTATATAATATAAGCCTGGGCTGAACTTGACTGGTCTGCATAAAACCAAGTCCTAATCCCAGTTTAACACCTCTGGTGTGACTGTAAATGCAGACCTTGAGCCAAAAACTCACCAATGACTTGTACATATGGGTACAGTCGTTTTTGACACTTCCAAAACTGTTGCAACAGAGATGGAAATACAGTTTTTAAATACATGAATTATGTTCCCATCGTTGTTGCCACAGATTTGGAAGTGCATTTTTCTGTTCTAAAGGAGGGGGTGTCCCAATACTTTTGTCTGTATAGTGTATGTACAAGTCATTGGTGTTTGGTGATGAGTTTTTGGCTCAAGGTCTACATTTACAGTCACACCAAGAGGTGTTAAACTGGGATTAGGACTTGGTTTATACAGATAATCTGCTCTTCCACACTGACTGAATCAATAATTTTCTTTTTGAACCTTGCCTTATACACAGAGGCATTGTCATGTTAGAATAGAAAAGGGTCTTAGGCTTCTAATAATTCATTTTTTTTAACAATTTAGAACCACAATGCAAAAAAAGAGAAAAATCCAATTTTTAATTGAAGTACATTTATTCAGTGGGAAAAAAAATCCCACATTAAGAATTTTTTTTTTTTTTTACATGAAATCATGTGTGCAACAGTTACTGGCACCCCTGATGTTAATACTTTGTACAACCCCCTTTTGCCAACAAGACAGCACTTAATCTCTTCCTATAACATTTCACAAGATGGGAGAATACAGAAAGAGGGATCTTCGACCATTCCTCTTTGCACAATCTCTCTAAATCATCCAGCGACCTGGGTCCTCTCCTCTGCACTCTCCTCTTCAGCTCACTCCACAGATTTTCAATGGGGTTGAGGTCTGGGGACTGAGATGGCCATGGGAGGAGCTTAATTCTGTGTCTGGTGAACCATTTCTGTGTAGATTTGGCCACATGTTTAGGGTCATTATCTTGCTGAAAGACCCAGTGACGACCCATCTTCAGCTTTCGGGCAGAGGCCACCAGATTTTGCTTTAAAATGTCCTGGTATTTCAAAGCATTCATGATGCCATGCACCCTAACAAGGTTCCCAGGGCCTCTGGAAGAGAAACAAGCCCACAGCATCACCGATCCTCCCCCATACTTCACAGTGGGCATGAGGTGCTTTTCTGCATACTCATCTTTTGTGTTCTGCCAGACCCACTTAGAGTGTTTGTTGCCAAAAACCTCTATCTTGGTCTCATCTGACCAAAGCACACGGTCCCAGTTGAAGCCCCAGTACCGCTTAGCGAACTCCAGACGTTTGCATTTATGATTGTGAGTGAGAAAAGGTTTTTTCCGCGCATGCCTCCCAAACAGCTTGTTGGCATGTAGATAGCGTCTGATGGTTATTATGGAGACATTGTGACCCCAAGATGCCACTCTTAGATGCAGTTCTCTAACAGTGAGCTTTAGATATTTCTTTTTACTTCTCTTACCATCCTCCTTATTGTGCGTGGTGGCAAGATAAACTTGGGTCCTTGTCCAGCCTTGTTTGTCACTGTTCTAGTTGTTTTAAACTTCTTAATGATTCCTCTGACTGTAGATATGGGCAAGTTTAGGCAAGTGGCTATTTTCTTGTAGCCATTGCCTGCCTTATGAAGGTCGACACACATCTGCCTTACTTGAATGGGGTGTTCTCTTGTCCCATGTTGAAGAATTGATAAGAGAAATAGGCCTCTGTGTCACGTCATATTTATACCACAGGGAAACAGGAAGTCATGAATTACTAATTAAAATTTTCTAGATACTCTGCTCAACTTTAAAAATTACAGTAAAAATTACAAAAATGCTTCAATTACATTTATTTTATAGGAATTGTTTGGGGTTCCAATAATTGTGGAACAGGTGGTTTTATTAAAAAAAAATATTTTTAGTTAAAGGTTAGATTTTTCTAAAATTTTCAGTGTGAGATTATGCTTTTGCAATAAAAATTGAATTTATTTTACGACTTTTAACACATCTTAACCAGGGGTGCCAATAATTGTGGAGGGCGCTGTAGGTCACTACATATGGAACCCATCTCTCTCCTGGTTCTCACGGATTCATCAAGTGAGGGCCTGACGCCAGACGATCCACCACATCTGGCTGCCGAGGGGACGGAGGAGCTCGACATAGTCTACAGTACGGACACTCTGGAGCGGTTTTAGCAAGCCGACACTAGCCGGGGCCTCTCGGTGCTTCTGCCCATTTGAAGTGAGAACACAGGAGGATACCGGCTCCACACGAAGGCTATAGAATCTAGCGAAAGTTTTGGGGGCCGCCCAGCCCGCAGCTCTACAAATATCTGTCAGTGAGGCACCACGAGCCAGCGCCCAGGAGAATGCAACACTCCTAGTAGAGTGGGCTCGCAACCTGAACGGGCAGGGAACACCCTGTGCCTGATAAGCCAGGATGATGGCATCCACAATCCAGTGGGCCATCCTCTGCTTAAAGACGGCATTCCCCTTCTGCTGGCCTCCGAAACAGACAAAGTTGTCCTGAAGCTTTGTGTCCGGTCCACGTACCATCTCGAGGCTCGGACAGGACAGAGCAAAGCTAGGGCTGGGCCTGCCTTCTCTGGGGCAGCGCTTGCAGGTTCACCACCTGAACCCTGAAAGGAGTAGTAGGAACCTTGGGCACATAGCCGGGCCAGGGACTCAGGGTTACCTGGGAGTCAGCCGGCCCAAACTCTAGGCAAGATTCGTCGACCGAAAATGCGTGCAGGTCCCCTACCCTCTTGATGGAGCCCAGTGCAAGCAGGAGCAGAGTTTTCACTGACTTAAGCTCAAACTGAAACTTAAGCTCGACTAAGTGCAAAGGCTCAAATGAGCCCTGCTGTAGTGCTCTGAGAACTAGAGACAGGTCCCAAGAGAGTATAGAGGGAGCCGGGGAGGATTCAACCCCCCCCCCCCACCCCACCACAATGAACCTGATGACCAGGTCATGCTTCCCTACCGACTTCCCTTCCACGGGGTCGTGGTTAGCAGCAATTGCAGCAACATAGACTTTAAGGGTGGAGGGAGACAGCCTTTGGTCCAACCCTTGCTGCAGGAAGGAAAGCACAACTCTGATCAGGCATCTCCAGGGGTCTTCTCAGTGAGAAGAACACCACTCGATGAACAGGTTCCACTTCAAGGCGTAAGCGTGTCTCGTAGATGGTGCTCACGCCAAAGTGATGGTGTCTACTACCTCTTGGGGTAGGCCACCTAGAACCACCGCTTCCCGTCCAGGGACCAGACATGAAGTTTCCAGAGGTCTAGACGCGGGTGCTACAGGGTGCCCTGTTTCTGAGTCAATAGATCCTTCCTCAGAGGAATCTGCCAGGGAGGGGCTGTCACGAGGAGCATTAGTTCTGGAAACCAGGTCCGATTGGGCCAGTAAGGCACCACAAGCAGGACCTGCTCCTCGTCCTCCCTGATCTTGGACAGCGTCTGAGCGAGAAGGCTCACTGGGGGAAACGTATACTTGCAAAGGCCCCGTGGACAGGTGTGTGCCAGAGCATCCGTGCCGAGTGTTCCCTCGGTCAGGGAGTAAAACAACTGGCAATGAGAGGTCTCTGGAGAGGCAAACAGGTCTACCTGAGCGACTCTGAAACATCTCCAAATCAGCTGGACCGTTTGGGGATGGAGTCTCCATTCTCCGAGAAGCGCAGCTCATGACAGCTCGTCGCCCGTACGGTTGTGGAGACCCGGAATATGAATGGCACAAAGCGACTTCAGATGCTTCTGACTCCAGAGGAGGAGGTGGCAGGCAAGTTGTGACATGCGACGGGAGTGCAGACCACCTTGTCAGTTGATGTACGCAACAGTCGCAGTGTTGTCCGTACGGACCAGCACATGCTTGCCTCGTAAGCGCCCTCTGGGATGGTTCAAGGCAAGGCGCACTGCTTAAAACTCTAGGCAATTGATGTGCCTGCTCCAGGGGCACTCCTGCCCAAAGAAACGGAAGGTCTGACCACGGGGTGAAGGTTTGGCGGCAGGCCGGTGTAACTTGGACCCAGTGAGTGCAGCGCTGCCACGCCCACCTCGGGACTCAGCCATGGAGCCAGTGTTGAACCAGTCTCATATGAAGCAGTCCCAGTGGCGTGACTGCCACTGCAGCTGCCATATGTCCCAGGAGCCTCTGAAACTGTTTCAGTGGGACCGTCATCCTGCTCTTGAACATATTCAGGCAGTTGAACACCGACTGAGCATGTTCCCCCATGAGGCGTGCTGTCTGCTCGACTGAATCTAACTCCATACTGAGAAAAGAGACCCTCTGCGTCAGGGAGAGCTTGCTCTTTTCTCTTTTGCCCAACCGGCTGAGGTGCGAGAGCACCAAGTCCCTTTGTTCTCACAACTGATCCTGAGCTAGTATGAGCCAGTCGTTGAGGTAGTGGAGAATGCAGACGCCCTGCTCTCTCAGGGGAAAGAGGGCTGCCTCCGCAACTTTGGGCAGGATACTCGTCCTCTGAATGCGAACCACAGGAATGGTCTGTGGCACGGAAGGATAGAAACATGAAAGTATGCATCCTTCAGGTCGATCAGTGCAAATCAATCTCAGGGATGGATGCATTTGAAGATGCATTTTTGCGTGAGCATCTTGAACGGTATCTTGTGAAGGGCCCGGTTCAAGACACGCAGGTCCAAGATCAGTCGTAACCCATTGCCTTTCTTGAGTACAGTGAAGTAAGGGCTGTAAAACCCCGTCTTCATATCCGCTGGAGGGACTGGCTCTATCTCGTCCTTCGCCAGTAGGACTGTGATCTCTGCACACAAGACAGGGGCATCGGCTGCCTTCACCGAAGTGGATGCCCCTGAACTTGGGGGGACGCTGGGCAAACTGAATCGCATAGCCGAGTCTGATGTTCTGAAGGACTGGGCAGCGCTAGCCAGGCTTCCAGACACCATACAAATGGCACCAGCAGAACCACCAACGTACCCGCAGTGGGGCAGCGGGGAGGAACACAGGGACCCGGCTCGGGTAGATTGTGGGCAGTCCGAAGCGGGGTCTGAGTGTGTGGTGCACTTACCTGCGTTCGGGCAGAGGGTACGTGAGTAGCGTGTTTGATAGCACTCTCGAACCGTCCACTGCTGCCCACTGGCGAGAGAGGATGGTGAGTGTGACCCGGGACTGGCCCGTCCACAACTCCCCGTCCCCTCTGGGGACCAAGAGATACAGTGGATGTGGTAGATTAGAGTTTTTGCTCTAAAATAATGTGAAAATCATGCTGTTCACTCATTCACAGAAAGCAATATATTGATTTAATTTTGTAAGAAATGATTTGTGTTAGAAAGTCCATATGCAAGGAAGGGGCAATGGCCATGAATATTTAGTGATTCACACCTGAGAGACAAAGGGCCCTCCCCTAATGGGCCATCAGTGTGACTGTGTCTGTGAGGCAGGTAAGAAATAATGTGAGTAGAGTAAAATAATGGGTTTTTTGATTATTTGCATTTTATTTACAACACAGTAAATTCAAAATATATATAATGATGGTCAAAGACACGTTATTGAGCACACTGATCTAAACACTTGAGACTTGAACAGTCACGCACCTTAATGTCATTCTTGGAAACAAACCCTGTTCAACTTTTGAAACAAATAACTGGCAAACCCAATGTGTTTGCTGCTTCTTTCCATGCGTTCAAGAAAAAACAGCCCCATCATCAGTAGTCATGGAGCTTATTTTACCTTATTTATTTAGAGTATCAGCCCAATGTAAGTGAACAGCTTCTGATGTTGGTACATCACTTTCATAGAAAACAGTTTGAAGTGAAGTTTTCAAGGTATCTGGTCACCAAAAAAACAAACAAACAAACAAAAACATCTATTAGCATGTTGATATCAGGAGCATCTATATTATTACATTAGCAATCACTAATATTGCTCACTCATAACTATTTTTTTTAAAAAAAAGTAAATAAATAAATAACCTTGATTTTGTAGTTATAAACACGAGCATGTTTTGTATGAATTATAAGTAGTCAATATCCCATGGCTTATGACAAAATTTGATTTATGACCCTTGATTTATGACTTTTCCCCTCCCCCACGGCCCACCCACATCGTGTTGACCCCGTGACCCCTCAAATGAGTTCCAGATGTTGCAATCGTCGTGCGTGAAATTCCGACGTCATCTGTGGATGAGATATGATGTTTGTACGTGTCCATCCGGTGACAGGAGATAAAATGAAGTCCTGAGGAATGTTTTTGAAGATTTTATGCTCATCCGGTGGGGGTTTGCCCATCTGTCCGGTTGCATTCCAAGGCACGGTGTGTTATGGGCTCTCTGTATGGGTGATGTATGAAAAAAGGACAATAACAATTTTAACAGATTATACGGGGATATCACAATATGTGTACCCACACATATACTCTGTTGGTTGTATAAAATGTAATTAAATAACACTCCTAATAATGAATTGGAAATAAAACAATAAATAAAGAAATAAAACCTCTTACATTTTTCCCAAGAGAAAAAGATTTTCTCCTTGTGCAAGGACACACATTCTTCGAATGAGAGGTTTACAAAAATTGTGTTTAGTTTAAGTTGGAAAAGGTCCTCTGTCTCTCTCTCTCTCTCTCTCTCTCTCTCACACACACACACGCACGTGTGCGCATTCAATCGTCCCGAGTCGTATTCTCTTCTATTAAATGAAAATAAATAAATAAATTATGCGATTACACGCAATATAAAACAATGCAAAACATTTACACTAGTTTTAGTCGTCATTAAAATATAAAAACGTTGTACATTTTACCAGGAGCGGGAAAAAAAGAGTTTGTCATGTTAGAAAAAGTTATCAAAAGGGGAAAACAATTATTTTAATAGGCCAAACGATAAGGGCTATTGTGGACCCGACAAGTCCGGACATGTCAAATTTCTGTGTTTTATTCACATTTATTTGTATATTTGTATTTGTATCACAGAAAATTAAAGTTTCTACATTATATTTAGAACCTTTAATATTTATATTTACATTGTATTAATGTATTTATACTGTATCATCCCCTAAACCTACCCATCACAGTAAAATTTCTTCATTTTTTTATATTTTCATGAACATCATTTAGTATAATTTAATTTAAAAAATAAAAAAGCTAATTTATTAAAATGTTTTAATTTAAATTATAAAAGTTATGCTTATGGGTACAATCATTTGGAGTATTACTACACTCCATAGACAAAATGATTTTTTACTGTACACCTACCAAAATTCTGCATACAACCATTTTTAATAAAGTATATATATTTTTTAAACGATCTGAATTATGAGGACTCAAGAAGTTTCATCATCAGTGTAATACCTATGTCATTATACAATTTTGTATCATGATAAGTCATATAAACAAGCACGCACTTAAACATTTCAAGCTAAAGAGACTTATCTCTATTATAAAGAATATGGTAATAAATAATTATATATGTCATAGTAACAAACATGTTACTGAAGCAAATCATTTATCATACATTTTAAAGTATTCAACAATTAAGTTCACTGAACTACAATTCTCTTATTTTAAAAAAAAAATAAATGTGATTATAACTAACATACTGTATAAAAATAATCATTTAGTTTTACATTATTCTGGGAGCGATGATGACCATTGTCCGAATGAGAGGTTGAAGTCGGAAAAGCTCCTCTGTCCCCTTTCTCACCCACACCCTCTCTGTTTCTCTCTCTCTCTTTCTCACATACATACACACACACACACACAAGCACGTTCACGTTGGTTTTTATGTTTTCTGGGGATGTTCCATAGGCGTAATGATTTTGTACTGTACACATACCCATCACACAAAATATTCTGCATATGCTTTACATTTTTTTAAATTAAATATTGTTTTAAGCAATCTGAATTATGACGACTCAAGAAATTTCATTATAAATCACATCTACATTGTTATATCAGTGTAGCTTCCATGTCACTATACAAATTTGTGTTCTGATAAATCATATAAACAAGCACGCACATACATAAACATTTCAAGCTAAAGAGAGACTTATCTCTATTTTAAATAATATGGTAATAAAATATATAGGACAGCATAGTAACATGTTACTGAAGCAAATCATTTATCATACATTTAAACATGTATTCAACATTTATTTATTGACCTTATAAAACACATCATTCTCTTCTTTTAGAGAAGATGGTAGCAAATAAAACTGATTATATATATAACACACTGTAAAAAATAAACATCTTCTATAGTTTTAGATGACAATATAAAAACGCCTTACATTTTTCAGAGTGCTTAGAGGTATGCTGGATCTTTATGCAATGACGTCTATTCCACGAATGAAATGTTTCCAACAAAATAGATAAATATAAAAATAAAACAAAAAAAAAACGTTTAAGTTATAAACTTTATTAAATATAAACAAAACTCACAGATCCTCCCAGGGCTAAACATCATAGTGAAATGGACTGAATGCTTCAAGGCCCACTCAGAGACCGGGAGGAGTCTCTACGGTCCATAACAGCTCATGTGTCAGGTTAGTCTGCTACCCCTTTTCAGAGTGAACGAAGACATCTTTAATAATGTATTATTATTATTAAACTATAATCTTAAGAGTGTAAATAAGATCTTTCAAACTTAAAAGACTGTTTAGATGAAATCTTAAAGGTTTTTAAATAAAATATTTTACTTATCTGTTTGCAAATTTAACCTTAATTATTTTTATTCAACAGTACCTGTTCAAATTTTAGTTTATCATTTTAAAATAAAATTGTACTTAGTTTATTTTATTTCAAAGCATTTTCCCGCTTAAAAGGCTAAATAAAATGTTTCCGTATCTTAGACTATTACTAGGGTGAGCCTGTGATCTAGTTCGGCGCTTATATAGTTGTATATGTTCATCCTTTTTTTTTTTCTGAACCGAACTTTATCAGCGTGATAAATATCATAGGCCTATACTATCAATATACTATTGGTTATCTACTGAAAAATATATGTAGAAATATACAAAATGTGATGTATCCGTTTTGAAGAGAGATTTTATGACTTTTGCAGGCACCAACCCTTTCCCCCATAAAGCTCATTTAAAATGTTTGATTAAGTCAACTACAGACATGTCCCCACGACGCACATTCTTTGGAGTTGTAAACTACTCTTGAATGAATCAGCACATGTGAGGAACAATGGGTCCCCTGAGAATATGTAATTATGCTTTAAAAGCACAGAACAAGCTAAATGATTGTCCGACGGTATGAAAATACCTACGTTGTTAAAACCTATATACAATATGTATTAAACATATGCTTTGTTGTTAAGACTGCTTATTAATAGTGGTAATACTGTTGTTAAGTTTTAACGGTTCACAAGTCTCTTAAATCTATATCATTTTCATTTATTACTTTTCTTATTTTTACAAAGATTTCAATTCAATTCCTAGTAAATATGAGGCCAAACATGATATTACAAAAGAAATCATGTTGACAAATGTTTTTAAAAATGGGGAATGCCAACTCCAAACAGATCCTCACACCCACACACACACACACACACCCACACACAGAGGCACCATTCAGGAAGGTCAGCAGTTCAGGTCGGCAAAAGGAAGTTTTCAAACTTTTTTTTTTTTCCACCTTAAAATCAAGTATTGTGCATTTAAACTTCCTTTAAAGCTTGAATAAAAGGTTACCAAATGTAGTTTCATACCCGATGTGTTCTAACAAAGTCATTAATCGGTTCTCTTTGTTTTATACGATTTACTTCTACAAAGGATCACGATACTTTTATAAGTCTGATAAATATGTGATGAATGCAGATGAAATGAGAATTGAGCTACCAATTAAGTTTGATGCGATGAAAGTAAGGGATTTTATATATTTTTAAATACAACTAAACCAGATAAAAGATTATTCTTTTTGACAAAACTACATTTCAAGTGATTTTTCCCCGAGGAGTTCATTATCCGAGTGAAACTGGTCTTATTTGGGGCTCTAGATGTAGCTTCTTAACCGAACAAAGAAAGCACATTTCACATTCATTCATCATATTTTATTCAATTTTATATATTTATTTATATTTTTACTATTATTTTTGCAAGAGTACCGTGGTTTCGTGTCTTTCTAATACTTTAGATACATAGAATGTGGATTTTTTCACCATCCAACACGAATTTAAAGAGTTGTATCAGCCGAGCTTGTTTCAACTGTTTATTATTATTATTATTATTATTATTAGTGTGTACTCACATAGATATAGAGTAGATATAGAATAAACCTTATCGTCCGTGCTTTCCCCCTATACAGACCCCATACCTACCTACCATACCCCCTACCGTCACGCAGAGTAAACGCGATCATACAGGATACAAAAGCACACTTTATAAGATCTCACAGCTGGATCCAAATAAGTCTGCAAGTTTTATGAAATTAAATATTTATTAGATAAGTTATAAAAATGCATATTTGCTGAATGCTGATGGTAAACAAGAAATGATTGTGTTTGCCTTTCTATTACTAATAATATAAAAGCAATCGTTATAATACGTTTTTGATACCTTTTAATTCTTTGTTTAACATTATATCTGATTATTAGAAAGACTTTTATCTCTACTAGAAAGAACTGTTGAACTGTGAACTGTGAAAACAATGAAGAGGGAGAATGTGAGCGTTGTGCTGCCGTTCTCAGCGCTGTCAAAATAAAAGTCTGGCACACAGTCAAAATAAAAGTCCTGCCTGGAACACATCGGCCAAACATAAAAACTTATCGGCTAATGCCGATATTTGAAAAATGTCAAATATCGGCCAATATATCGACCTTGGCAATATATCAGTCGACCACTATTTTTAGCCTGCCACTTGCAGAAGGTGACACACAAATTTATTGCTCATATTTACATTAAAGCGCACCTATTATACAAAATTCACTTTTACATGTTGTTTCGACATAAATGTGTGTTGGCAGTGTGTGTATACAACCACCCTATAAGGATAAAAATCCGCCCGCTCCTTTTTTTTTAAAATCCCCATAAATCATTAGCAGTGTCTCAGAGCTTACCAATCACAGGATCCGTAAAGTGTGATATTTCATTTTACCAGCCCTGCCCACAACTGTTGACGGATACTGCTGTATTAGCAGAAATTCCTCCCTGACGAGCCGCACATAATCCTCCATGTTTATCTTCATGCTAGAGCATTTAAAAGCAGCACTCAAGTCAGAAATGTCTTAAGGCTATAGATGTTATTCAGTCCAGAGCAGTCAGTGATTTTCTGCTTTTTTTATTGTTTGGGTCATATTAACATTGTAGACAGCAGCATAGGTATATTACGCTGCTGTCACTTAATACACAGATCTAATATAAACATGCAATTTCTTTCCTAGCTGTTAAATTTCACAGACATAACCAACTGTTTTTGTAACATATGCATGTTTTTAACATAAACTTGTGTGTGAAAGAGAACTTAGTTTAGTACTCACATGCATGTGACAGCCACTTTCTATATGTATGCTTCGGATGTGTGCGCTTAGACAATTGTCTATCAGAAGTTTAAACTGTTATGGCTTTAAAATGCACAATTTCAGTGCGATAGACATGATAATCAAAACCAAACAGATGTTTTTTAGCAGAGTATCTGAGGAATAAGCTGTAAAGGCACAGCCCTAATCTGCAAAAGGGGGCGGGGAACAGCAGCTTATTTGCATTTAATGAGACATGCACCAGTCATTTTCACCACAGATGTGCACAATAATGATGTCTTTTTTGCTTCGGAGCTATGTGGGTGGGTCTATAGTACTGTAGTGAACAGGTCAAGATGGCAAGACTCCTTTCCATACAACGTGTGGAAAGTTATATTTTGATGTTATCAGGCTCCATGGACAAAAAAGGATGCCTTTTGTTTTAACATAAGAAAACTAACTCTTGAGGAGAGGGGTGTTAACATTTACATGCAACCCCCATGCAGGAACTGCCCTAGTCTCCCTCAAAATTTTAATTTGTGGAAGAATAAGGACGTCAGCATTTCATGGATCAAAGACTGATCCAATCACCATGTGGTGTTTCACTGATCACAGTTCTCCATTTTAAGACCTAAGTGTGAACAATCACTCACTACCTCAGACTGACCAAACCGGTTTTACCTTGTGGAGAGGGGCGGTTAACATTACAATACTGTAACCCCCACCCAGGAACTGCTTTGTTCTCCCTTGCTCTTATCAAAGTGTGAACGATCATAAATCCCCCTCACAGTTTTGCCATGTGGCCAAAGCCACAAAGGAAAAACAAATGTTCACATGCATTCACACAAAATGGACAAAAAATTGACTGAACCTTCGTTGTATCAATTTACAGAACTGTATATAATTAATGAGTGCTGTGTGTGATACAACAAGGTATGCAACACTACCTATTAAGGTATATACTGTATAGGTGAATGCAGGGGTCAATGCTCAGCATTACCCATTTGTGTTTTGTCTTCGTATTTTCAGCACAACGTGTAGGTTATTCTGGAATTGGTTTGGAAAGTGTATAATGCATAGGGAAAACTTTAAAGACATTGTTCTGAACGTGGACTTTAAGCTATGCAAATAGACCTCATATCAGAGAGGCCATTCTGTGCCCATCTCTGACAGCATCAGCCAATCAGAATGCTGGATCTGAAAGGTGCCAACTTGCTAACCCTGCATTCTCAGGGAAGGAATAAAAGGTTCTCTCTGAGACAAAGAAATGTGCTAAGTTATGCTGTGTGCTAAGATGTTGTTGCTAAGTTGGACTGCTAAGTGGTGTGGTCGACCTTGTGCTAAGCTGCTAAGCTAAGTTGTTTCAAGGAGAAACAAGGAAGTTCTGCAAGAACTGGGGAGTTCGGAAACTGCCACAGCATCAATGACCACATGCTTAGTGCCCCCCATCTTCTGCAACGACTTCAGAATCTTCTCTTCAGCGATCCTCTGCTTGCGAGCTCCAAGCTTCCAGGATTTTCTCCAATGATCACAGAATCGTCTCTTCAGTGATCCTCCGTTTGCGAGTTCCAAACTGACAGGATCTTCTCCAACAACTTCAGAATGTCAACATCAGCGATCCTCCCTCCTTCCTCCAGGTAGTCCGGATCTTCTGTAGACTTCAGAACCTTCACCTTCAAGGCTCCGGTTTGCGTGTTCCAGACCAAAGGACCTTCTCAGTGCTCCGTGTTCAAGACTGTAAAACGAATCCAACTCCTCTCTTCCCACTGCATCGTGGCCCAGGTCAACAAGTGGAAGACTTTACGTTCCGCCCAGAACGTCAGATATTTACTTTCCGCCCAGACACGGAACGTAAATATCACTCTTGACAATCCTCTTTACAGAGACCGTTGGCATTAGTGTATTGTCAGGTTATGATTATCTAATTTGCATTAGATTCTATATAACTGATGTCAGTTAATAACAAATAATCTCTCGATTTATTTGCTGAACCTAGAATAAGGTTTGCTTCCAGGAAACTTCAATTTATCTTTGCATAAGATAACATCCATAGTAACATCCAACTAAGTCACTTGCATTTATCATTCTTTGCACTTTATCCATTCATTGTATCCATTTAGTAGTTGTTAGTTACTCTTATCTATCCCTTTGTTAACCTGTTAACCCGCACCAGGGCGATCTCGCACCGAACGGTCTTTGTTTGCACATGTCTTTGTTTAGGAATAGAATAAATGAAACAGGACAAAGTTAATCTTGACAAACTATATATCATTCTGAAGGTCTAAGCCTCAAGCATCGACGATAGATTGCTGTTTTTCGATGGAAAGCTTATAAGGAATGTATTTGCTAAATTTGTGTAAGCAGTACACATCAAAACATCCATAATAAAAAAGCAGTACGTACCATTATCATTGTAATAACGAGTCACAAACGCGTCCACTGCTGAAATCCCGGTTTAGTTAGAAAGGCAAGGGTCCACAGAACAACATCCCATAGAGCACTTTTAGTCCAACGAAACAATAACGTTGTAATATGGATCGATATTCCTTTGTTTACATTTCATTTCTTCGGGAGAGTTATTGTTTGTGTCCGTTATGGAATAAATTACGCTCAAAAACAGCGTCTTGGTGGAAAAACAACAACATGGTTTTGTAGCACGCAGTGTCACAAACAGAATGAGACCATCCAAAAAAAAAAAAAGTCACAGATCCACAGAATATTGTATATTTGAATTCTCGTGCTCTCTCGTGACGCACGCTGTGACGGAGCTGTTATCTGACGGGGGCTGGGGAACTAGAAATATTCTCAGAAAAATGATTGCAGGAATCTCATTTTTCATGGTATCTTCTTCAAATTTGAAATATAAACTCATGAGACACGTGACTTTCAACCCATGACTTTTCTGGATTGCTCCAGGACTTATTTCATATATTTGTATATGAAATAAAAAAAAACATTCAGTGTGGAAAAACATTTTTCAAGGCACGTCAGTGTCTATAACTTTTTATCTTTTTGAGCATTATCAACTCTGGATGATGGATAGTAAAGCCTAGAGTGTCTTCTTTCCAAAGATACCTAAATTGTGTGTGTAGCACACTGTTGTCAGGAACTTTAACGATTCTAATTTAGGTAGGTCATTGTCACCTGTGAGGCCCAAAATGGGGGGTGCTGGCTAACAGGTTAATAAAACCTCTTTTATTACACTTGTGTCTTCCTTGTGTTGATAATACAGTGAAAATGCTCTGCAAGTTAACGATTTCTTACAAATCCTTCAGATTGGTCAGAATACAACTTATTATAATTTAATTGTAATTCTTATTTATTCAACAATCTTACATGATTGTTCTTTATTATCAAGGTCGAGTTCATTGGTTGGTGCCCCGTAAAATAGTATGAGAAAAATTAAATATTAATATTAATATTTAAGCCCAAAGCCATTACAATGGTGGTGCTACTTAAATCTAAAATCACAACATTTAGTGGTGCCCCGCGTGAGGCTATTTAACATCTGTTATCACTACAGTACACTCACTCTACTATTTACCAAATTCGAGAAAGAGGAAACTCTCTAATTGAGTACTGTGGCATTTCAGATATTTTCTGTACTGCCCCTTTGTTTATTTTCATTTTTTCTATCACTGCCATCCAAATGAAGTATTCGGATTGGAAGGAGCACTAATTAAGAGGAGGAGGCAATGTGTATATAGGGTGAGGTTCAGAGACTGGAGGGAGGTTCGTCTGACCAGTTACGTACCTCTTGGAGGCAGTCCTTGCGGGTGGATCCTTCGTTTTCGAAGTGTGCGTTTCCGGGGATCATGGAGAGGAGGTGGTGCTACCTGTTTAGCCTGTTGCTAATGGGCATTTCTCTTGGCCAGTGAATGCCTCTTTGTAAATTCTAGGATTGAACTGGAGTTTTGCACCATACTCCTAAAACTCGGTGATTTGGAGCTATAAAAAGGAAGGAGCCAAGACAGGCTGCCGCCGCTGATGTTCCCGAGTCACTCTTAGCCACCCGTGCTGTCAGCTTGGTCAGTGTTCCCATTCATTACAGTCATACACATTGCACTCATTCCTGCATATTCGAAAAGTGTTGTTTTTGTTTTGGTTTGTTTGATTATTTTCCTTTTTCTTTTTTAAGTGGAATTGTGGTGCTTGGAGATAAAGAAAAGGAAAAAAAAACTTGTATATCATTACGTTACTTCATTAAAAACAACGAAAGTTGCGTAACTCTTCTAGTAGTTTGCATTTGTTTTGTCTTCATCTTGTTTGTGGCGGATGGTTTTGTTTGTCTGTTGCTATCCGGGATGAAATTAATATAAAAATGTGGCAGGTATAATATACTTGTCTGGCGCCCGAACAACAATAACTAATTGTTTTTTTTTTTCTCTTGAGGCTTTCGGTCTGAGATTCGAGTACCGTCTGAGTACAACCACTGTCGTCATCATGACGTGGTCTTGCGGTTAGGATTCTGCGTCTTCACACGGGAGACCTGGGTTTGGTTCTCGCATCAGATAGTTTTTTTTCTTTTTTTTGTGTTTAACCTTTGTTATTTTTTTGGACAAGTCAACCTCCGTTACAGAAATGGCGCCCGAACAGGGACTTGAACCCTGGACCCTCAGTATATTATTATGTGTTTATGGCACATTCAGTGGTGTTTTGCCTCAGCAGCACAGATAAGTGCGGCAAATCCCCCTTGGGGCACTTCAAATAAAAAGAGCAAGTTTCTTCTAAAATAGCTAAATGGACGAGAATGTTTGTTTTGGATGGTTCATTTCCTCATTGTGAGAATATGACCACGGCAATGCTGAGATCGCAACTCTCCTTCCTTGTGAGGGGTAATTTCCCCTCTGTGCTACCCAGCCTGCGTCTTCCTCTACCCTCAGTACCCTTGATGGTTGGCCACCAAGGGTTACGCAGAGATTCCCCAAGCGCATCCCCCAGGTAGCTGCTAAGCACTCCAAGCGGACAGCGAAGCAGTCTTGAGATAGGCAACGCAGAGATAGAAGGAAGTGCTCTTGTCCAGGAGGTGGTGACTGACTTCCTCCAAAGGAGGGCCGACTGAAGAAATTTTTGTTTCATTTACCTGCAGGTATTTTTGGTCAGTGAAAAGTCCCTTGCATTTGTTCAGTTCCCAGCCAGGATATGTGCCCAAAGTTCCCACCATTCCCTTCAGGGACCAGGTGGTGAGATTGCAAGTGGTACACCTGGAGGAGGCAGACTCAGTCATTGCGTTGCTCTGTCCCATTCTATGCCCAGCGCATTACAGCGTATTCTTCCATGATACGGTTCCCTGATTGTAAACCCGTGTCTTTCCCTGTCCTGTCTCTGTGCCTGTAGTAGTTCCATCCCTTCTTAGGCAGGACCTACCACAAAGATTCCTTCCATATGAAGTCCTGCCCTATTGGCCAGTCCATGTGTGTATTCTCCACCTGTGGCCTCTATAACGTCCTTCTCTGCATGGACTTACGCACGCTTCCCCACTGGCCTTGGCTGTGCAAAAACCAGAAACAGAAAAAAAAAAGATGAAGCAGTCTCTATTGAAAAATAAAAAAAAAGCAAGAGAGTAAAGCAACAGCAACTGAGACCTTCCTTAGGGTAGGTTCTGTACTTTTGATCCTGCTATTCAGTACAAAAGATTATCTGATGTACATGAGGCACTGGGAAGGTTACAACTTGTGAGGCCAGATGTTACCTGGCATGCAGTCGCTTGCCAACATCTGCATCGCCAACACTCGTAACACAGTTCAGTGGTTGTAGCATTTTCCATAGGGACCCTATATGTCAGCAGCGACATAACACAGAACATATCTACAAATCGTTTCAGTGACCAATTCTTGTTTCACTCTTGAATGATTCGTCCATTTTAAATGAGTCAGTTGAATGAGGATTGCAGATTTCAGCTCCAGCCCTACTCAAACACACCTGAAAGCAGATGTGTTGGAGCAGGGTTTAAACTGAAGTCTGCAGGACGGTAGCTCTCCAGGAGCAGGGTTGAAGATCCCTGTATTAGACAATTATAAAAAGTAAACCTGCAGTTTTGTGCTTGAATGCATGTCAAGAGAACCACTGACACGGAGATGAAAGAGTGAAAACTCTTTGTGCTCAAACTCATGACCAGGCATCATTCCAAAACTAAAACACTTAGGCTACTTCTGAAATTAGTGAGAGTGCTCTAGCCTTAATGCACATTTTCACATATATTTTTGTCCCATCCATTGTTTTGGTTATCACTACAGGTGCATCTCAATAAATTAGAATGTCGTGGAAAAGTTCATTTATTTCAGTAATTCAACTCAAATTGTGAAAATTAAATGCACACAGACTGAAGTAGTTTAAGTCTTTGGTTCTTTTAATTGTGATGATTTAGGCTCACATTTAACAAAGACCCACCAATTCACTTTCTCA
>JAFVLL020013182.1:0-43245 GCA_021397915.2 Tor tambroides | reverse complement strand
GGATAATTTTGACCCATACAATGTATTTTTGGCTATTGCTACAAATATACCCCAGCGACTTAAGACTGCTTTTGTGCTCCAGGGTCACATATTTCATTTTATACATCATATGTTTCTATTAAATTATATGCAAAAGCCTCTAAGTGCCATCTGAAATTTTCATCTAAAATGAGCATTTTTATCAAGCTCCTGTGTTTAGGATCAGTCATTTTACTCTAATGGCAATGTATAGGTCCTTATCTATGCAATTAAAGTGAAATAACTGAATATAAATATAGGAGACTAATAAAAATGCTCATTTTAGAAGAAAATTTCAGACGGCACTTAGAGGCTTTTGCATCTGAACTCTTCATGTTTTTTTTTTTTTTTTCATTTTATTTTCTATATTATTAACACTTTCCAATTAGTTAAATACATTAGTTAACATAAATTAACAATTAAAATACTTATACAGCATTTATTAATCTTAGTTCATGTTAATTTCAACATTTATTAATACATTATTAAAATCAAAAGTTGTACCTGTTAATATAAATTTATTGTATTTGAATATAACATGAACAAATAAGCTATAGTTGTATTTTTATTAACTAAAATTAACAAAGATTAATAAATACTGTATTGTATTTTTGTACTGTATGGGGTGACAATTGTATTGCTCGTTTTTCGGTAATAATCTGAATTTTATAATATTTATAAATTACAAGTTTTAAATGTGATATGTGTGAGAGATATATATATATATATATATATATATATATATAGTGTGTGTGTGTGTGTGTGTGTGTGATATATTTATATATTTATAACTTCAGCTTTGAAATCACAGGAATAAATGACATTTTAAAATATATTCAAATAGAAAACAGTGAAAATATTTCAAAATTGGACTTTTTGCTGTACTCTGGATCAAATAAATGCAGGCTTGGTGAGCAGAAGAGACTTCTTTAATAAAACATTAAAAAAGTCTTACTGCTCAAAAGGGTTTTTGTAGATCAGCCTAATATTGAGATTGTTATTCGGCGTCTGGATGCCAGTGAGACGTTACCGTCAGGCTACTGTAGTAGATCATCTCAGGAATGTGAAGTTATTACAGTAGATGGCTGTGTTTCATTCTTTGTGTGTGGCTTACTTTAATCATGGGAGGTTATCTGAGGGAATCTAGCCGAGGGTTTTGTCTCTGCGGTGCTGGATGGGCTCCCTTCGCCTGCGGGCTGGAAATAAACCAGCAGCTCTCAGAACAAGGGATCAAGCTGAATTAACAAATATCCATTTATGTAGATGCTAGAGGGATGATTGTTTAGTGCCATCGAATGAACCGTCGAGTGATTAAGTGAAGGGAAAGAAAGAGACGATGAGGAGGGGCGTCTCATTATGATCTCAATGCATTTCTTACCTTTATCTCACCAACCGCCTTTAATGTCTGTTTAAATGAATAATTCACTCAAATATTCTGTCATTATTTACTCACCCTCATGTTCCAAACCTTTATGTTGTTTTCACAGTGTATTTTTCTGTTGATTGTGAGCATGTCAAGCTTGAAAAAGGACAAAAAAGCACTAAAGCAGTGCCTAGTTATGTACCATATTTGAGTTCAGAGAAATATGAACTGTATTTATGATACATTTATGGTAGTTTTATGTCATTTTAGTGCTTGACAGCCTTTGGTCACTGTCTGCTTTCATTGTACAGTAAAGAACAGTGTGAAGTCATTCATTCATTTTCTCCACAGGGAAATAGATTTTTATCAATAATTGATAAACTGTTAAAGACAGACCTACTGTGAGCTACAAGGTTGTTAATCAGTGGTATATGCTTTTGTTGAAGCTATCAGTTCGCATTATTTCAACTTATTTTTAAATAATTGTTTAACAGAGGAATTAATGGTTAAAAACTGCATTACCCATAATTCTGCAGTGAAATCTCCACCAATCAAAGAATCACAAGAAGCAAATTGTGCCAAAAGAACTACCATGAAGCACTACAAATTCTCTCTCTCTCTACATATATGCATTTTTTTATGTATTTATACATAGATATTGTTTCTGTATATGTAGTCAACATCTTTGAATCAATAGTTTTATATTTCTGTATAGTTTTTAATTCAATTCTGTCATTCGCAATGTTTCATGGGATTGTAGTTCTTTCCCTTATTAAAGCCGTTAAGTTCACAGTCTTGTATCTTTGTCTTTTAGTCTCATTTTAAATCATTTGTTTAATTGGATTCTCTGCATCGCTGTTTGGTCCATGGCTTATAACTCTTTAACAAACATCTTTTAAACCACCTATGGGGAACAAATTCCAATAGACAGCACTAATGCAATTAAAGCATCTTCATTTGTGTTGCACAGAAGAAAAAGTCATACAGGTTTTAAACATTATTTTCAAACTAAATTTTCCGTTTTAGCTGAACTTTCCATCAAAATATTATTTGTCAGAATTTTTTTTTTTTTTGATTCAGAACTATACTGGCTTATGTTGTTAGTTCTTGTTCTTCCAAATACACACACATACACACATCAGCTATCATGAGCTTATACCCCACATCAAACACACCGCTCACTGCTGCCCCGCCTCTTCCTGCTTCATCCGGCCAATCAGCTGAAAGCAGACAGGTAGCACTGACTCTCTCTCACACACACACACACACACACACACACACTTACTTCTGTAAGTCACATTACACTCTGCACACATCTGAACCCTTTCATTAATCCTGCAGATGAGACCAAACTCACACTTAACAAGTTTCCCAAGATTTCTCATACACCGAGCAAAACTCAGAGCCAGTAACCTGAACGCTGTTGGTTCTTATAGAAAACACTGATGATTTCCATGCGCGCGCGCGCCCGCGTGTGTGTGTGTGTGTGTTTAGCAGGCTAATGACAGGTCTGTGATTGTACTTCCTGTCTCTGGAGAGGCTGTCTAGAGCCATGAGGCTGTTATTAAACCTTTAACACACACAGCACAGTCTGTGTCTGTCCAGCATTACAGTTAGAGCTTTACCTTTTTTACCATCATTTCTTTTTATAGAGGAAACTAAATGACACTCACGGCATCAGTTGCATTTTACCATTTCACAATGTGCTTCAGTTTTATTGCTGTGATTACTGTAACATCATGGATTGGTGATTTGCATATGTGTGTTTTGTTGAGCATCATATATGAAACATCAGGCTTTTATGGCTCATATAGTCTGATATAGTGAGAATATAGAGAGAAAAACAGCTCAATTTAATTCAGAGACTCAAACTGAGCAAAAACATGCAATTTGGTGCAGATGCTGATATTTATATGATGAAATGCTGATGCTTGTAATGTAAATCAGTGAGATCTTTCTAACAGTACAGCAGATACTGACATAAAATGATCTAAATATCAGTGGTCACTCTATATCTCCAATAATATGTCTTGGTAAGAGGAGATTGAAATGACACATAATGCAATGCAATCCAATGCTGATTGATAGATGAAGAAATAAACGCTCCTCAGAAGATGTGAGATGAAGATCATTCTTCCGCTGAGGAACAGTGAAAGTAAAGCTTCTGGAACAAATTTTCCTCAAACGATCCTGATGATCAGATTTGAGATGCACTGATTTTTCTAAAAAATGATTGATGGAGAATCAAGTAAAGCCGAGCCGCTTCAGTCCAGTAAGAGTTCATCTGGAAACATGACTGCAGTTATTCTGACGCTTACTTGAGAAAAATCAGTCAAGATTTGAGAGCAAAAAGACACGTAAAGATGTTTGTACAATTAAACTAAAAGGCCTTTACTTGCTAAAAAAGTCTAAACTATCAATCAGACGACAGAAGGCATGCAGTAGACTGTCTGCAACAGGTTTTTCAGCAAAGTTGTCATCATGTTGGTAAATTAGAGTAGGTTTTACCATGCAAAACTTATCGCCATGTTGCTAGGATTTTGTGTGCACTTTCTATGGCGTTCTGGGTAATTTATTACAGTCTTTTGTGTAAAGAGTTTCCTTTAATGTGCATCTGTGGGATTTTTGTCACCTGTTTTCTGGTCCAGCAGGTGAAAATGGTGCATCTGATCTTCCAGTAATTGCACACTTCTCCTCAACAGCACACATGATTTGAGTAATCATTCACGTCTGGAGCACAAACGCTTCAGGACGACACACACACACACACACACACACAGTTAAGTTTAATTAGAGTTTGGGTTTGTTCAGATCACTAACCTTCAGTCTAATTTACAGTAATAGCAATGCTTGACTTTGCGAGCACTGCTAATTATAACCGCTCAATCACTTTACCACAGCTAAATGCACACACACAGTCATTGTCTGAAACACAGCAGTATACTTTCCTGCAGCTCATACTGTGACCTTTGACCTTTGAACTCTCAGCAGTTGGGCAGGAAATAGACCTTCTGTGACTTATTGGTCATTGTTTGGGCAGAATGCCCTCCCAATCGCACAAGAAGCGCATCTATCTTGACAAAGACAGGGAGCGTTTGACGCAGTGGAAGGAAGTTTTTGTAGTGTATGAACTTAGCTTTTCTTCTCTTAAGTGTTGAAGTCTGATCTGAAGCCGTTAGTAGGTTATACTCTGCTGATAATTCATCACAATAATCATTGTTTTTCACCTAGTTTGTTGTTTGCTAATTTATGCAAACTTAAACACAGTCCTAACCTGAAGTATTAAATCATTTGTTGTCGGCAACAATATAGTGATGTGTGTTTTGGTACAGACCTTTCTTTCAACTGGATGAATTTAAAAGGTGCATTTCATTGTTTGTCGATCTCTACTGACTTCATATGTGTCATAGTCTCTTAAAATGGCTTGGGTAAGAAGTTATTGAATGGGAAGACTTTCACTTTAACACATACTCTCTCTCTCTCTCTCAGGAGTCAGAAGCTGTGCTGAATTGCATAATGGCAGGACTCCATATATGTGATAGGATTGCCATCTGCTGGCTCGTGGGATTTCTACAGCACAACTAATGCTCTCTCCATCTCTTTGTGTTTCTCAGGCTCGTCTGGCTCTTCAGAGAGGCGCTAAGGCTGTCATCTTTGACATCACAGATGATCCCGGTGCTGCTCAGGAGGTCAGTGTGTGTGTGTGTGTGTGTGTGTGTGTGTGTGTCACTTATAATAACTGGCCTTGGTAGCCATAGTTTCTGCCAATTTATTGTTACTTAACTTTTTGTTCTTTTGTAAAATCATAGTAAATGAACATTTTTACAAATTTTTATTAATAATAATTTATGATGTCTTTTATTCTATTATATGTGTTTTGTTTTGTTTTCAAGTTTGGAAGACAGTTGCCAATAAACACAACTTATCACAGTTTTAACAATCACTGTAAATTTAGGTTATAATAAATTAAAATGAATCTCATCCAATCATTTTTTTTTATTGTTTTTCTTCTTTTTTTTAATTCAGTTTTATTTATTATTATTTGTTGTGTTTATATTATTATTTATGTTTTTATTTAATTGTTGTTGTTTTTTTTGGAAGACAATTGCAGATAAAAGCAACTTACAGCTTTAACAATCACTCTAAATCTAAAAATAAAATAATTTCATTAACAGAGGATCTCCTTCAGTCAGTTTATTTTTTGTTTTTTTATCATTATATTCTCTTTTTATTCATTATTATTTTTTATTTATTTTCTACTAATAAAATATTCTTTTTAAATGATTTTATTTTAATTTTATTATATTTATTTTATTATATTTTTGTAAGACAATTGCAGATAAAAGCAGGTTATCACAGTTTTAAAAATCACTCTAGTAACTAAAGTATTTTGGCAGATTGTTATTGTTGTAAATTTGAAATCATTGTGTTTCTAGACCATGTGTTTAAAAATATATTCCATTCCATGCATCCCATTTAGTATTTAGATACTTTGTCCTAAAGTTTTTTTTGTTGTTGTTGTTTGTTTTTTTCACACAGCTGCGTGATTCAGGTTCGTTGCCTCATCCAGTGGTGCTGGTGAAGTCATCAGATGCAGAAGAACTGATGGGACTCGTCAATAAAAACGAAGAAGCCATGGTGTTCATAGACATCATGATGGAGACTCAAAAATGGGTGAGTAATCATATCCACATTTAGTTGATGTCTTTTCATTTCTAGGCTTTACTGTTTCAGTCTTCCTGCTGAAAATAACAGTTTAAACCTGCCTGATTTTACATGGCTGGTTAGTGTTGGGTCAGCAGACTGACCAATATGTTTAGGCCTAGTGTAAGAGCTGGGGTTGGAAATAAAATACATCATTTTCCTATGTTTTTGGGGCTAATTAACGGTTTAGAAATATGGTTAGCACTGTTGGTTTAACAGGGGCAATGTTGGTCCAGGATTGGGCTGGTCAACCAGTATGGTCCTTCTGGAGATACTGGTTGGCTAAGATAGTCTTGTTGGTTAAGCTAGTTAATAGATGACAGCATATAAAAGCTAGCACACATGGGTGCACTTTCAGAAAAAAAAAAGCTGTAACTGGGGCAGTACCCTGTTAAAGGTATACCTCTGTACCTTATTTACCCCTGAAGAGTGCACATTAATATCTTAAAGGTACAGTAGTTTCCAAAGTGTGCATGGTAGTACCTTTTGAAAGCTTTTCTAACCAACCATCCTGGTCTTTTCAGAAGGCTTTGTTTCATTTGTGTTAAAGATGTCCTTAGACTTAAAGTGTTTTTGGTGTAGCACCTTCTGGTTGTTTATTGGATTAAAATGCATTAGTTCGTGGTTCAAGGACCTGCAAACTAATGGCAGGACAGTCAAGCTTCACTCTTCTTGTGTACGCAGCCTCACTATGACGTTGGCATCCTGTTGACTGTGGCTCTGGTTGTGTTGGCCATCATCATGATCTTTGCTCTACGCTTCCGCTGCAGGTCCAACAGAACCTGGGTAAGAAAACACAACACACAACTCCGGGCCTGAAGAGCCACAGTCCTGCAGAGTTTTGCTCCAACCTTGATAAAAACCCACCTGCCTGTAGCTTTCTAGTAACACTTAGACCTTGATTGGCTTGTTGGGGTGTGTTTGATTAGGGTTGGAGCGAATCTACAGGACTGAAGTTGGCCACCCCTGCATTATACCAATAACTTGTCCATTGCATCATTGTACTCCTCTCCTCTTCTGCATGATCATCATTACTTGTTGTTGTTTTTTTTTGTGATCAGCTTTTTATTGTCTTTCAAATATAAACAAAATAACATCATGGGAACAAACAATCAAGGAAGAAGGAATAACAGACATATTGCCAATAATTTGACAGTCAGACAAGAAAGAGAGAAAATAAACAAATAGTAAAAAAGGGATCAAATAAATCTAAATAAATACATTATATAATCATTGCTTTATACTTATTGTTTTAACTTTTAAATTCGCTCTAGAAACCTCATAATCATTTTTTCTCGACTCCCAGGACTCAGTGCACCAGCAGACCATGCGTGCCATCAGCAGGTTGGAAACACGCACTTACAGCTCTCAGGGTTGCTCTGGCTCCCAGCGATCTCACGGGGCTCCAGGGTCAAACAGCAGCTCCAATTCCAGCCCAATCTGTGCCATCTGTCTTGAGGAATTCATTGATGGCCAGGTAGGAGACGAAAAGAATGAAAAAGCATTATGTGATTTTGAAGAAGGGCAAGAGAAACCATCAGGAAAAGCACCACTTTTTTTTGAGGCACACCAGTGGCACATTTACTATGACATTTTCTCCGTCTCTCTGGCAGGAATTGAGAATCATCTCCTGTGCTCATGAGTTCCATAAGGAGTGTGTCGACCCCTGGCTCCTACAACACTGTACCTGCCCACTGTGCATGCACAACATCATGGGTAAACAGCCTCAGGGTACATATATATTTCTCCAATAATATTATTATAGAGCCTCCGAAGCACTGTATTGAAATTCCTCTTCTTTCTTTATCTTATGCTTCCTAAATATAAACACATGTGACCATGGATCACAAAACCAGTCTTAAGTGTCAATTTTTTGAAATTGAGATTTATACATCATCTGAAAGCTGAATAAATCAGCTTTCCATTGATGTATGGTTTGTTAGGATAGGACAATATTTGGCTGAGATACAACTATTTGAAAATCTGGAATCTGAGGGTGCAAAAAAATCTAAATATTGAGAAAATCCCCTTTAAAGTTGTTCAAATTAAGTTCTTAGCAATGCATATTACTAATCAAAAATTAAGTTTTAATATATTTGCGGTAAGAAATTTACAAAATATCTTCATGGAATATGATCTTTACCTAATATCCTAATGATTTTGGCATAAAAGAAAAATTGATAATTTTGACCCGTACAATATATTTTTAGCTATTGCTACAAATATACCCCAGCAACTTAAGACTGCTTTTGTGCTCCAGGGTCACATATTAAGTTTCACCCAGATGCCCAAACCTGTGTGACTTTCGTCTGCGGAACACAAAAGATATTTTTGAAAATATTTTGAAGATATTTTGAAAAAGATATTTTGAAGAATGTTTATTTGCCAGTGGGGTCCAGTGTTGTTTGGGCTTCAACAAACGATTATTTGATAATCAATGAATCTAACAATTATTACAACGATTAATCAACTAATCATCGACTATTTCACTGATTAATCAGAAGACTTTGATTATTCAGCTTTTGCAGTTAGTTAAAATATTAAGTTATACATATTCTAACAAATAAATAAAGGTAATCACTTCAGCTTTTGAAAATCATATTATGTAATTACAGTTATTATACAATTAATTTATACAAATAAATATGTTTGGCACACAAAATGAGATGAAGACAGAATGAGACAGAGGCTCTCTTATTTACCATTTAATTAGTCATGTGAAAAATTAACTGAATGACACATCATTCTGCCTAACATCTCCTAAGTCAAAAATAAAGGTAAGTGATAAGACATTTTATTTTTGGATAAACTATTTTATTCACAACATATTCTCTCTTAAGATACCTTATGGGGTTGAGATAATCTTAACAGTCCTGAGCTAGATCAAGCTTTGATCTCTGCTAACCAAATTATCACTTTAATGATTTTTTCCCCCACTAATATAAAGATTTTATCATTAGCTAGCTCCACACTGGAGAGCTATTTTATAACAGAAAATCAAGTTGTAATTCTAACTAAAAGCGACACTGACTCTGGTTTTTCATGTTTAAAAATGTAAAGCTGCTTAATTTAAGGCTATCAGTTGCATAAAGTACTATATAATTAAACGTGACGTGACTGGACTTTACTAGATTGCCGAACTGCAGAGCTCGTGCAAACATCCACATCGCTGTAATCAGATGCGTTCTTAACTGCTGCTTTCACACTGCTGGCAGTTTTTGTCGTTTATTTTGTTGTTGAGAGGAAAGCGTGTAGCATATATTTGCATATTCATCCAAACACCGCTCAGCAGCTTCAGGTTTGCTTGGGTTGCTTGAATTGCATCCAGGAGGGCTGAATTACAGTCTTGCGCTACAGCACCACGGTGGTCAAACCGCATTATTGCAGGCTCTTAAGTTAGGTCATATGAGATCAAACGACTACTCGACAACAAAAATATTTGTCGACAATTTTTAATTGTTGACGTTGTCCATCATGTCGACTAATCGTTTCAGCCCTAGACCACAATGTTCTTCAAAATGTCTTTTGATGTTCTAAGAAAGAAGGTCATATGTGACCCTGGAACACAAAATCAGTCATAAGGGTCAATTATTTGAAATTGAGATTTATGCATCATCTGAATAAATCTGAATAAATAAATAAATAAATAAATACATCCGTTGATGTATGGTTTGTTAGGATAGGGAAATATTTGGCTGAGATACAACTATTTAAAAATCTGGAATCTGAGGGTGCAAAAAAATCTAAATATTGAGAAAATCGCCTTTAAATTTGTCCGAATGAAGTTCTTAGCCATCCATATTACAAATCAAAAATTAAGTTTTGATATATTTACGGTAGGAAATTTACAAAATATTTTCATGGAACATGATCTTTACTTAATATCCTAATGATTTTTGGCATAAAAGAAAAATTGATCATTTTGACCCATACAGTTTTGGCTATTGCTACAAATATACCTGTGCTACTTAAGACTGGTTTTGTGGTCCAGGGTCACATATGAGATCGAACAACTACTCGACAACAACAAAAAAATTGTTGACAATTTTATATTGTCGATAATGTCAACTAATCATTTCAGCCCTAGACCCCAATGTTCTTCAAAATGTCTTTTGATGTTCTAAGAAAGAAGATCATATAGGTTTGGTAGACCTGAAAAAGAATTTCATTTGCTCAGAACCAAAGCCTGAACATACCCTGATCTCTAGTTCTTGATTTTCTCTTGAGTTCTTTTCAAGAACCAAATGTTTTTGAACTAAATTCACCATCTGTCCTCCATCAGGTTCAGATGTTGCATCCCGTCAGCCCCAAAGGAGTCGAATGCCACCTCCTCCACCAGAGCACAGTCAAGCCTTCCTCCTTCCCCATCACTATCCAAACCAACACCCTTATCCCCAGCACCACGTTCCCTTTTCCCTGCGGCATCATTACCCTCGTAACCCCTCTGGACCTTTACCCCAATTGGGCCACTATGGCAACTCTCCCCCTCTTCATCCTCGGACTCTCCGTTGCTTTCCCAGCAGGCCGTTGGGTGCTAGCTGTGCGTACCACTTGGCTCCGGATCCCCATCATGGACGTCCGCACAGGACAGGCGGGCATGGGTGTCGGACCGGGGGGCATCACTACACGGCCCCCAGAAGGTCGTGTCACCGGTGCCCCGGAGGACCTTTGCGGAATGCTTCAGGTTCTCGGATGCATCATGTGGCTTCATCCGCAAACCATGCAGCTCATCATCACCTGCCGCATAGAGGAGGCTCGCACAGTCGCCAAGATGAAGGCAGCTGCTCCGGAGGGAGTTACCATACGGAGCGGAGCGGTTATCTTGCAGACGGACCGGCCAGCGATTCCAGCTCCGGATCGTGCCACGGTTCATCCAGCGACTCTGTATTGAACTGTACGGACATCAGCCTGCAGGGCGTCTATGGCAGCTGGTCCACTTTTCGTAGCTCGCTCAGCAGCGATTACGACCCGTTTGTCTACTGCGGACCGGGCAAAGCTCCACGCAGAGGGAGCATGGAGGCCACGCAAAGGCCTCGTTCCCTGGACTCGGTAGTGAACCGAACCGGGGGTGGAAGCGGCGCTGATGTTTGCCCAGAAGAACAGCAGCAACAGGTGGCTGTGTTCAGTCACGTTCACTATCACAGGCATAGACACCACTATTACGAGGATGGGGAACTCGGTCAAGGGCCTGGCCGAGGCTCTGACGAGGATCAAGGGGCCGCAGCAGCAAGCGGGCCTTGTCTCGCAACTAAAGACAAAGACTCCACCGGGTGTCAGGTGCAGCACCAGTCTTGCCACTGCCCCAAAACAGACCTCAGTTCAAGGAGGGTTGAGGATAAAGATCCGGACCCCGTTTCCTCCTCAGGTGCCTCTGTGATCCTTCCCTCCCCTCCTTTAACCTCTCCGTCCCCAGCCTGTTGTCATAAAGGCCCAGGGTGGACGACCGGTCGGAAAGCAGCTGGCTGTCCATTGGAAGCGCCTTCGCCGGTTGTTCACTTCCATCAAAGCTTGGACCTTCAGGATGATTGTAGCATTCATATCCACTACGGACAGAGAGCGGGAAGCTACTGCTGCACACCTCCGCCAGACATGGCCCCCACGCTGCTGCCGGTGCCCTTGATTTTGGACTCGACGGGTATGACCGACTGGCCTTGTTGTAGCGGGGCACATGTGGTGTGGCAGAAGCAGGTGCAGCAGGCCCATTCGGAGCCTCAGCTCCTGGGGGCCACTTCTGGAATGGACAGACCCCTGTGTAGGGCCCATCATGGCCCAGGGGACGAACTTCCCATGGACGTCTGTCTGTACTGCCAAACTCTACATAATAGTCAGGGTGAGTATGTCTGACTGTAGTGCTCTCCAGGACCGACGATCACTCTTAAAAATAAAGGGGCTTAAAAGGTTCTTCACAGCGATGAAATAAAAGAACCATTTTTGGTTCCACAAAGAACCATTTAGTGAAAGGTTCTTTAAAGAACCATCTCTTTCTTACCTTTTTATAATCTGAAGAACCTTTTTTTGCCACAAAGAATCTTTTGTGAAACAGAAAGGTTCTTCAGATGTTAAAGGTTCTTTATGGAACCATTTAGACAAAAAAGGTTCTTCTATGGCATCGTGAAGCACCTTTATTTTTAAGTAGCTAAAAATAAAGTGAGTGTTGGCCACCCCTGATGTATAGCCTACTGTAACTTTTAGATTTTAGATGAGCAAAATATGTAAGAATTAGTGCTGGGCAATGATTAATCGCGATTAGTCGCATCCAAAATAAAAGTTTTTTTAATATAATATATGTGTGTGTACTGTGTATATTTATCATATATATATATATATATACAGGTCCTTCTCAAAAAATTAGCATATTGTGATAAAGTTCATTATTTTCTGTAAAGTACTGATAAACATTAGACTTTCATATATTTTAGATTCATTACACACAACTGAAGTAGTTTGACCTTTTGTTTAATATTGATGGTTGGCATACAGCTCATGAAAACCCAAATTCCTATCTCAAAAAAATTAGCATATTTCATCAAAGCCAATAAAAGAAAAGTGTTTTTAATACAAAAGTCAACCTTAAATAATTATGTTCAGTTATGCACTCAATACTTGGTCGAGATCCTTTGCAGAAATGACTGCTTCAATCACGGGCGTGGCATGGAGGCAATCCAGCCTGTGGCACTGCTGAGGTGTTATGGAGGCAGGATGCTTGATAGCGGCCTTAAGCTCATCCAGAGTGTTGGGTCTTTGCGTCTCTCAACTTTTCTCTTCACAATATCCCACAGATTCTCTGGGGTTCAAGGTCAGAGGATTGGCAGACCCAATTGAGCACAGTAATACCATGGTCAGTAAACCATTTACCAGTGGTTTGGCACTGTGAGCAGTGCCAGGTCGTGCTGAAAAATGAAATCTTCCGCTCCATAAAGCTTTTCAGCAGATGGAAGCATGAAGTGCTCCAAAATCTCTGAATAGCTAGCTGCATTGACCCTGCCCTTGATAAACACGGTGGACTAACTTACCAGCGCTGACCTTGCTGCTTTTGGTCATCACTGACTGTGGGTACTTGACACTGGACACTTCCAGAGCATTTTAGCATTCCCTCTCCCCAATCTTCCTCCAGACTCTGGCTGTGATTTCCGAATGACATACAAAATTGCTTTCATCCGAAAAAGTACTTTGGACCACTGAGCAACAGTCCAGTGCTGCTTCTCTGTAGCCAGGTCAAGCATTTACAGCTGTTTCTGGTTCAAAGAGTATGGCTTGACCTGAAATCTTGGCACCTGTAGCCCATTCCTGCTGCGCCACCTTTTTATGAGTGGCTCTGGATGTTTCTACTCAGACTCAGTCCACTGCTTCCGCCGTCCCAAGTCTGGAGTCGGTCCTTCTCCCACAATCTTCCTCAGGATCCGGTCACCTCTTCTCGTTGTGCAAGCGTTTTCTGCCCACACTTTTTCCTTCCCACAGACCCCACCTGAGGGTGCCTTGATACAGCACTCTGGAGACAGCCCTGTCATTCAGAAATTTCTTTCTGTGTCTTACCCTCTTAGCGAGGTGTCAATGATCTTCTGTGGGACAGCAGTCAGGTGTAGTCTTTACCCATGATTCGGTTTTGAGTAATGAACCAGGCTGGGAGTTTTTAAAGCCTCCAGTTTGCAGGTGTTTAGAGTTAATTGGATTGATTCAGATGATTAGGTTAATGGCTCGTTTAGAGAACCTTTTCATGATATCTTTAATTTTTTTGAGATAGGAATTTTGGGTTTCATAGGCACATGTGCCAAAATCATCAATATTAAAACAATAAAAGGCTTGAACTACTTCAGTTGTGTGTAATGAATCTAAAATATATGAAAGTCTAATGTTTATCAGTACATTACAGAAAATAATGAACTTTATCACAATATGCTAATTTTTTGAGAAGGACCTGTATATATATATATATATATAAGACACAGACATACAGTATATATTTTGAAAATATTTCCATGTATTTCCATGTATATATTTATATTCATATAATTTATATGTAAATATATTTAATATATAAACATAACATATTTTTCTTAAATATATATATATATATATATATATATGTGCATGTGTGTATATTTATATATACATAATAAATATGCACAGTACACACACACATATTATGTACACAAAAACTTTTATTTTGGATGTGATTAATCGCGATTAATCATTGCCCAGCAGTAGTAAGAATCATAAAATTTTGTTTGATACAAAGCTTATTTTCTGCAGTAATCTGAAAATCAATTGAAAACCCTATTGTCTTTTTGTTGCGGGAACTAGGATGGGGTTGGTGTAAAAAAAATATCTGTGCATAATCTGTGCACAGAGCTGGGTAGATTACTTACAAATTGTAATCCGTTACTGATTCCAAATTACTTGACAAAAATTGTAGTTAGCATTCAATCTATTATATTACATATTTTACATTACATATATTACATAAGTAATATAATCAGACTACTTTTAGATTACTTTTGACCTATCTTGTTGATCACATTGATTTAAATAGGATAATCTTGTACCATATTGATGATAATGCAAACAGTAAGATAATATATTCCATTCACTGTGATTAACAACGTGAAGTGCATTAAACATTATATTACGTCAAGGAAGGTTTCCCAAACTAAGTTTGTGGAGGAACTGCAGGGGGTTTATGAGTGTAATGAAAAGTTAATGATTAATTAACATAAATCATTATAAAATCAATCAAAAATAAGACACTTACTAAAAAAAAATTTGATATTTTATTTGTTTACCTGCATGTCATGTGGCCATAACCAATGCCAGAGAACTGTGAACATGCAAATGTGATATTTAATTATTAAAATATTTATTTTAAAATCTCAGGGTACTTCAAGTAATTATGTTAGGTGAAAGAAGATCAGATGACAAAAATGTTTGTAAATTTGTGCAGTTTAATGTGTTTGAAAGACAAATGCATTTCAAAGTAATACATGGTAAAATAACCTACAGAGTGATAATTCAAATAAAAATGAATGTGTTCATCAGCAGTTGATGCAAAGTTGAAGCACCTCTTAAACCTGAAATGATTTTTGTAAATCCAGTGGTCAGATGCTGTGTAGCCACCTGACTAATGACTGATCTCTGCATGAATGCCCACAAAACTGGAAGACTTTCTGAATGTATGTAAGCAGAAGGCAATTTAAAAGATGAAAAAGAGGAATTAGGGAGAATCAATAAATGATGAATAATATATTGCTATTGTGTAAAAAATGTGTAATAATGTAATCCGTAAAAAAGTAACTGTAGTCTGATTGAGTATTTTAAAATGCAATTTAATCTAATTACAAGTACTTAATTTTTGGAATCTGATTACATAATCCAGATTACATGTAATCAGTTACTACCCAGCTCTGTCTCCGCAGCAATTTATGGCTGGTTATAATCTGAATGTGCACGGTTGATTTTCAATTTTAATGAACTATTCCGTTAATTTAATGAGTTCTACTTGGAATCACGTTTTTTTTCTCTCTCTCTCTCCACAGGGTCAGAGGAAGAGTCTGGTGTTTGAGAAGACTCTTCATCCAAAACTCCTCACGCTGCTACACAAGAGCCGAAATGGACAAAACTCTTTGGCGATCTCTCGCTGTCTCTTTCGCTCACGTGCTGAGTCTTCCGGATAATTCCAAACATCATCTTCAATATCAAAACTGCGTTACCCAGAATCTCCAGACCTCAGAATTTCATTCTCGCAGTACTCTTCAGTAGTTACTAGCACCTTTCTAATGTCCAGAACAAGTCATTCTTGGTACTTTACCCAATACGGTCCAAATGTGACTTTTGATAGACAAACAAGTGGTATTAATTCAGGCAGTTATCAAAGGATCTGGAAGATACGCATGAGATTGAGTATGGTTTCTTCCTTTCCTTTGGTTTAAAACAGCATTCGATTAGCATCTTTTATTGTAAACGAGTCTGAGAATTCACGAAAGCCCTTAAAGATACAAACATTTCTTTCCATATTCCAAAGAGATTTAGATTTGGCGTATGTACTCTATGCAAGTATACGTAGACCTTTCTATCTACACAAGCTTGGTTGTCGTGTTCTGAACCGATTCATAATGCAACGATAGTGTAATTTGTCTTGTTCTGCAGTCATTGTTCTCTTTCAGGTTAACTACTATCATAGTGAAATCCTGTTTACAACAGCTACCTGATTAATAACATATAATATGAAGGTATCATTATACCTTGAAGACTGAGATGCTAAGCATGTACAACGAAACCGAGAGCTTGCAATGCATAGGCTGTGCACTTACTTCTGTGTTTGCGTACTTGCATAAAGTATGTTTCATTAGTTCACCGTGCCTAGTAGCTCGTTTTTAACTATCTAGCCGCCTCTTCCATTTTATTTCTAGCTTTTTAACTGTGTGTTGGGCTACGTTCAAGCATCTGGCCTGGTTTTCCAGCACTACCTCAGATAACCAATCAGAAAAGTCCTGTTAGCGAGACGGTACTTCAAAGGTACTTGTGCGATGGCCTCTCGTTATTAACTCGTAGGAGCGATAGGGAGCTTTACTTTGTATCATCTGTCCTTGGAAAGGAGCATTTCATTGAGGTTTCAGGTCTCGGTTTTGTTAATTCAAAAATGGCAGCTGTTATTTACAAATGTTTGTGTCTTCATTTATTAATTTTGCTTGTCGAAACTGAATGAATTGACTGAATATATTTGGGGAAAGTTGTGAAGATTTTTTGTTTTTTGTTTTGTTTCATTGTTTTGGTCTGTTAAGCCTGTAATGTGTTCGGGCTGAGAAGGACTACATTTCCCAGAATGCTTTGCTTTCACCTCTGTGACTCTCATGTTCCCTTAAAGGGACGCAACATTTCATACAAAACCAACCAGCATACAAGCTTACCAAAAGTGCCTCTGTAACCCATCAAATGAACACTTCATGAAGTTTTATACGTACGTTTATGTAGCCTGCTGTCATGTTCATGGCAATACCAGCCGACACACAAAACTCCAGCTGACTCAATGCGTATTGCCTGCGAGCATAGTTTCTTCACTCTGTTACCCAGAAATCTCTGTTGTCATATATTGTAAAATCCAACCTTTAAAGGAATGGTCTGGGTTCAAAACAAGCTAAAACATGTGACACGCTGGAAGTAAACCCTTCCTTTAGTTTGGAAAAAAAATATCCCATGCAGTTCTGAACCTGAAACATTCCTTTAAGCAAAGAAAAGGAAACACTGGAAATCTTGCCATGACAAACACCTGAATGTTTTTTTTATTTTTTTATTTGTCAGTAAATGGTCAAATTGGTCAAAGGTCTTGATCCTTTGAACCACAAACTCCTCCCATGAATCTTTTTGGTATCTTTTCATACCATCCCAAACGCTGATTTTCATCAAAATGAGGCTGAATCCCAAATGAAAAATTGACACAAGACAAAATATAGTAAATCTCAGTATAGGGTTTCCTCAAACAGGGTTCCCACGCCTTAAGACCAATGACTTTTCCAGTTGTTTTTGATTACTGTAAAGATTTTTAAAAGTCATTTTATAGAAATTTCACTCCAGTTTATTAAAGATTTTAGAGCCGTGCATAATAGCAAGAAATTACTATAGAAATGTTATTTTCATAGCTTCTTTAGGCCTGGAAATATTTTATATTTCCAATACATGTGTGGGAACCCTGTTAAGTTCAGATACTTGGACTGTTCACTTTTTCGTCAACCAAAGATAAGAATGATCCAATATTTTCATTAAGTTGCAGTGAATTTTGTAAGTAATTTCCGTAATTAAATCCTCCAGGATTTTCTTTTAAACACAGCTATTGCTACCAACTACCCCAGATTACGGAAGACCCGCTGTGCACTTCCACGTTGGCATCCGCCTCATACAGATTAACACGTCAAACTCTTGGCTTCATCTAGAAAGGATGCAAACAGCACTTTGCCTTGGGCAAAACTAAATCTGCATGTGATTCAAGAAAGGAACGCAAAGCAAAACAATCCAAGCACTATGTAGCTACCCGTTCTACGTCAATCAATGAAATGTCACTAAACAGTGAGGATGATTTCATTTTCTGTACCGTCGGTCCTTTGTGTTGGTCGTCAGTTATGTCTGTATTGTTCATACGCTCTCTTTCCACAGAGAATCAATTAAAACTGCCTTTTTTAATAGAGCTAAATCCCTTCAGAAATGAAGGGATATGCCAGTATATGTTCAATATTTTGTGTAAAAAAAAGAAAGAAAGAGAAAGAAAGAAAGACAAAACAGTTATAAGATAAAGTGTTGTATTTTATATATAATAGGACATTTCAATATGGTAATGTCACTAATATATTTATTTACTAATATATTTATCCATTTTTGTCCAGGTCTGAGAACATTTTTAAAAATGTTATTTTCTCACTTTTGGAATGATATTCTTTATGAAACGTACAGCTGCCATCATAGATGTATAAACCTGGCATCATTCCGATTATATACAAATAAATTATTTTGAAATAAAAATACAGAGAATGTAGTGTTCATTTTATTTTATTTAATATAGAATTGTGTGTGTGTGTGTGTGTGTGTGCGTGCACACAGAGGAAGTTATGATGAAAAATAAGGTCCCTGTTTTTTGTTTTTTATATTTTATTTAATGTTTTTTGTTTGTTTATTATTCTTTCTTTTTTTTTATCTATTTTTTTTTTTTTTTTTAATTTTAAGTTTTTTTACACTCTAAAAAATGCTGGGTTAAACATGGACAGAACCAGCAATTGGATTGTTTTGACCCAGCAGTTGGGTTAAATGTTTACCCTAACCGCTGGTTTTGTCCATGTTTTACCCAGCGCTGGGTAGTATTTAACCCAGCAGTTTTTTAGAGTGTATGACTCAAGCCATATCCAAAAAAATAAAAAGTTGTTAATTTTTGAAAGTTATACTGGTTGTTCACCCAAACTCAATCAAACTTTCTCAGCAATATATTAAATGCTTATTGAAAGTTAAATTAGTGGTTGAATAAACTACTATTCTAAATTGAACAAGTTCTCATAAATGCATGTTCTCTTTTTTTATAATCTAATGTTAGTTCAATCAACTCTTAAAATAGTGTGTCTAACAAAATAAAGTTTTTATTTATTTTTTATTTATTTTTTTTTTACAGTGTAGAGACCAAAATATTAAGCCAGACCACCTCAGCACAGGCAAGAACCACTCAAATTTTCTTCAGAAAAATATTTAGTTTTTTCAAACCCATTTGACTCTGAAAGTGGATGTAGCAGATGAACAAATAAGAAAATGATATATACAGTTCTTATATTAAATGTCTTGATTGCTTCCCTGGACGTTTTAACTGATGATTAACTGATTAACCCGGTGTGATGATATTTCACTCCAGCATGAGGCTTGACTAAATCACCTTTATGCAGTTGTGTGTGTTAGTAAAAGGCCTTCGGGACGCCCTGGCTCTCCGGTGTGAGAACCGTCAGGTTTCCTCTGGCGTCCTGGTCCTTCTCAATGGCCTCGAACAGAGATTTGAAGTTTCCAGCTCCAAAACCCTAGTGGATGAGAAGATATCAGGTTTAACTGTGTTCTTATGATGGAAAAAAGCATGTAAACCTCTGTCTGAGGACACTGAAAAAAAATGGTGTAGAATTTATTTCACTGAGAAATTGCTAGTAAATTTCATTAATAATAATTACAAAGACACAGCAAGTAATGTTGAAGTAAACATGCAATTTTTAAGCAGGAAATCCAAAGTATTTTCTTGTAAAACATACTCCAACTTCAAAACATCATTTTTTACACATTTACCTCACATTTTGGGACATTTCTTCAACTTTGCTTTTCAAACCGGAGGAATTAAATGGCACAGAAAAAAAAGTAACCAAGTTCCCCTTAATAATAAACATAATGAGTACTAACGTTGTTTTCAGCAATGTGCAACCTGTATATATCTGCTAACATCTCAAAAATGTGTTTTAGAGTTTCATGATCCTTTAATAACAAACCACAGTCTTTGGATTTGATCTGTTAGTGTCACTGGGTTCATTTTCTTGCTTTGCTTGATGTTTTAAGCACCACAGAGGAAAGTAAAGCCCCTTTTAGCGTGATTCAGATAGAAATGTCTTATCTTTAGGCGTTTCCTTCACTTCACAAGCTTTAAAAAGCCCCTAATAAAACTATGACCCCGTCCAAACATGTTTCTCGGAGCTCAGATTCAAACTCAGTACTGTATTTACTGTACCTCCATAAAGACTATACATTTGATCTCATATATTTCATCTAATGGCATGATACCACTCATTTTTACATCTATATTCATTTTTGTTTCGACAGTCATTTGAAAGGTGAAGAAGTCTTGTTTTCTACCTTAATCAAGTTGTTCAATTCTCAGCCCATTTTCACATGGATGAGATAATTTTATGCCTGATATCATGTACATGTACATACATATATATATATATATGAAGAGTTCCAATGCAAAAGCCTCTAAAAGCCATCTTGGTCAAAAATGGGATAATGATACTGAGTGAATGCTCTCCACACATAGTATATGTTCATCAAGTACTTTCACTTCAAATGCGCTAAATCCCAGCCTCAACCCATTCAGAAGTACCAGTACTTACATAGAAACCTATACAGAGGAGCCAGAAAGAAATGCTCATTTTAAAGAAAAACGTCAGACCTACTTAGAGGCTTTTGCATTTGAACTCTTCATATATATATATATATATATATATATATATATATATATACATACAGCCATATCTCACAGCCACAAGTGTGATATTGCATTTATACAACAGTTTGATGGCACAAATGTGTAAATACATAAGAAACAACTGTGTGTGTGTGTGTGTGTATGTGTGTTTAATTCAGACTTTTTACTCTCAATTCTTCTTTCATTCAGAATTGTGAGATATAAACTCAATTGCGATTTATAAAGTCCAATTCTGAGGGAAAAACGAGACTATTTTCTTACAGTTGTGAGTATATCTTGCAATTCTGAAGAAAAAGTCAAATGACCTTTTTTAAATTCGGTGGCAAAAACGTGCGTCCATATTAAAGCCTGGATGAATGAGGTCAAACACAGACTCACAGAGTGGTTGTTCCTCTGGATGACCTCCAGGAAGAGCGTCGGTCTGTCCTGCACGGGTTCGGTGAAGATCTGTAGCAGGTAACCTTTATTGTCATAGTCTACTAAGATTTTTAACTCCTGCATTGGATAAAAGAACAAATGCATTAGAAAAATCATTCAAATGTGTCCATTTATTGAACCGTTTCCACTGTCATAATGCTTTCTCTGACCTGCAGCGTTTTGAGGTCCTCCTTCACCTTGATCTTGGCCATCTTGAGTTTCTGCCGTAGGGTGTCATAGTAATTATCGGGCGCGGAGCTCCATCCCTCGAGCTCGGAGGTTCACGATCTGATTCATCAGGAAAGAGTTTCATGTTTTGTATTTGACTTTATGTTAGTCTCATAGGAATGAATCATATTGAGAGGAGTTGTGAACCGTACAGCTTGGATGATGTTGGAAGTGTTTAGTGCGATATGCTGCACTCCGGGTCCTCCACTGTAGTCTATATACTCCTTTACAAACAACAAGAGAGAAGGAGGTAAGAGAGATGTTTATTATAGATTTCAGATGTTTTAGTCAAAGGTGAAGTGTGAAGATCTACTATTTAAGCTGCTTCTTGTTGTTGTTCTTCCTCTTTTGAGACAAAATTTAGTCAGTGTCTCCTCCTAGAGTTTTCAAGCTACAACCACCAAACTTGGGTCATACCTTCAGATTGGTCTGACTCGGGTTGCTATATCTTTTCGAACTTATTGGGCTTGCGATTTTCATTAAACGGAGAATCAAATCTACAAAAAGTCCCATAGACTTTCATTAAGGGGGTCAAAACTTTTGAATAAATTACAGATATAAAGTATTCAAGCTGTGTATCACTAGTAAAGCTTAACTAAAAATGACAAGAATGTGCAAAAAAATTGCTAAAACTTTAAATAAAATTCAAATGGAAAATATAAAAACTGATTCAAACCAATAATAGTATCTCAATTGTACTAAAATAACACTTCTTATATTATTATTATTATTATTATTGTTGTTGTTGTTGTTGTTGTTAATTAAATGGCAAATAGATAAAATGTCATATTGCTGTTAAATTTCTCATATATGGCAAAATATAGCAATATATTTTTGCCCTGTAGGGATGATGAGATGAGAAAGTTAGGAAATTGCTGCTGTAAAGAATTCAATAAAAACTGAAATATGCAAGAGGTTATGAGAAACTGGATTTGTGATTTCTTTTTCCCCATGGCTCGTTCATTAATGGGCATCTTGATGGTTTCCTCATAATTGGTGACTACGATGGACCTGAGAGCGCTGTATTCAGTGTGGATCTGCTTGTCATCGATGGACCAGCAGACACTTCTGATACCTGCAGGAAAAAGACAGATCGCGTTATTTGCCAGTGACATTTCCTCGAATTTGTCTTATTGATTTGTTTGTTGGATGTGTGACCCTCACCAGTCCGAAACTGGCACCATTTTATCATCTGGCTGGTTTCCCACAATGTGATCGATGAAGCTTAAATGTCCCAGCGGCCTTTGCAAGAGAAAGAAGTTTGGTGCTTTTGAAAGCTAAAACATATTATTCAAGCCTAATCGCATGCAATTTTGGGTGATGAAATGTCATAAATTAGTCAAGCATTTGCATACTTGACTTGCACTTTAAATGATTTGACTGAATTTCCCAGTAAAGTGACTCACAGTTTTGCTAACAGAGGTTCTCTGAACAGCGGCTCTTTGTATCCTGGGAGAAACAGACCTTTATACGGCCCCATGTGTCGTGTCTCCGTACTGCAAAACATCACATCTCCAGCTCAAGCTTTTAAAGTAAGTGTATGTGTGTCTGTGCAAAACTCTTGCTCACTTAAACTTTTTGCATCAAAGCAGCTTTACTAAGGTTTCCAGTACAAAACTATCATTCCTGAAAATTGAATTAAGTGCTAAATGTTCGTTTTAATTTCAAAGCACTGTGTATCATCATAATACAGTAATATTGTCATAACTGTTTTTTTTATATACAGATTTAACTCACCTGTTTGGCGTTTCCCACCCAGAATTTCACATGGTGAAAATTTAGAAATTTCCCTCTCTCTGGCTGCAGCAGAAAAAAAAATTGATGAAATAAAATGTATTTTTAAATAAAGAGTTGTTTCATAATTAAACGATTTTATGTAAATGCAGACCTTGATCCAAAAACTCATCACCAAACACCAATGACTTGTACATACACTATAGAGACAAAAGTATTGGGACACCCCCTTCTTTAGAACAGAAAAATGCACTTCCAAATCTGTGGCAACAACGATGGGAACATAATTCATGTATTTAAAAATTGTATTTCCATCTCTGTTGCAACAGTTTTGGAAGTGTCTAAAATGACTGAACCCATATGTACAAGTCATTGGTGTTTGGTGATGAGTTTTTGGCTCAAGGTCTGCATTTACAGTCACACCAGAGCCAGTGTTCAACTGGGATTAGGACTTGGTTTTATGCAGACCAGTCAAGTTCTTCCACACTGACTGAATCAATCATTTTCTTCTTGAACCTTGCCTTATACACAGAGGCATTTTCATGTTAGAATAGAAAAGGGTCCTGTCCAAACTGTTGCTATAATATTAGAAGCACATAATTTCCTAGAATATCATTATATGCTTAAACATTAAGATTTATATTCATAGAAATTACTAAAGTAGTCAAATCTGTTCATTAGAAGGGGGCGACCCAATACTTTTGGCAATATAGTGTATGTCTGCTAAAATGTTTCTGGATTGTTCTACTGGCATATGACACAAATATATGAGTTTAGTAGTAATGTACATATGTATACATAGGAGAATGAATGTACATTTCTTGTGGGATTGTGCAGTACCTTGATTTGTACACTAGAGGGAGTCATTATATCATTACTTATTCCACCATAATGAAGCTTCTAGAAACTCTTTACCAAACTTTAAAGATACACTGCATGTTTCTGACATGAAAATAAGTTTTACGTTGTTTTTTCCTCATTGCTGTTTTAATATGCAGAAGAGATTTACACTGAATCTCTCTGCAGTTTCATCTGGTCATCAAAAACACATAAAAGCAGGTTTCTCTACTTAGGAAAGCGTGCTCTTCAGAAATGATCATCTGACTGGACAGTAATATGATATTACAAATAACATGAAGCAAATGAAGAAACCTGAGCTCATCTAACAGAACAGAACAGAACTGTTATCTAGAATATCGCCAACTATTTGCTGTTTTGACAGAGCTGCAGGTGCATTTTGCTTTATAGAAAAAGTTTAAGAATATCTGAATAGGAAATCTCTGGACAAACTTGTTGTTTGACCTTGTCTGTAAGGACACTGAAAGACTGAACTGCCTTTGCCCCAGTTCATGAAAAACAGGTGAGAAGCCATATGACTGATAACAAGCTCAGAGATGTTTCAGTAGCTGTGGGCGGGGCTACAGTCTGTCAATCACCAGCCAGCCTTCAACTTCCACATCAGTGACACAAGTTTTCCAAGTTACACTTCAATGAAATTATGTTTCTTATGATTTGAAAAACTTCTTGATCTAAACGCTCAACAAAATGCTGAGTTTACTGGCAAATATAATGCAATATATTATACATTTCTATTTTTTGGAAACTAGTGCTTATTTTTCAAAACACCTATGTATGCATGGACCATGTATGGCTGTTTACTGTTCATGAGTTAATGCTTTGGTTTGCATAAATCTGAATGCATATTCATAAACTTTTATCTGAATTTTTTGTTTGCATAGTTATGCATTTCATATATGAAAATATGTGTTGTGGTATACTTAAAATGTTATATTAAAATTTTAGGATTTTTGGACAATTGGATGTTAAAGAAATATATATCACAATATTTTCCTCAAAATTGTACATAATTGAATATATATAATATATAATATGTACCATATTTTATCACATGTACATTTATATATTATGAAGTATATTATTGAATATAATGACACACATTACAATATATAAGTAACCATATTGTCATATTTTTCAATTAAAAAGGGGCAATTCCTTATGTCGTATTAACAATATTATTCTGTCAATTTTCTGTATGTTTTGCAGAAAAATATTTTCTGCCTCAATATTTTTGTCTTGTTTTCCAGTAAAAATATCCAAACATCCTTAAATCAAGATACATTTACTTGAGATGCAAAGGGACTTAAGATATGAGGTCTTGTTTTCTGAAAAAAATCTATCAAAATGAAGTGAAGTTTTGCTTAAAACAAGAAAGAACATCTGCTAATGGGGTCAGAAAAAAGGGAAAGCGAGATTTTTCTGACCTTTTTTTATTGTTGTAAGCAAAAACACACTTTATTTTGATAGATTTCTCAGCAAGCAAGTCTTACCTTGTGCCGTTATGCATCTCATTAAATATCTCTTGATTCAAAAATGTTTGTACTGGAAAACAAGACAAAAGCTCTGAGTAAGAACATCAGTTTTTGCGGTGCAGATGAAGATCATCTGAATATAATGTAAAGATGCAGCAGGTTGTTCTCAGATCTACTCCAGCTCATCGGAGGCTGAATCAGATCCTGGATCAGATCCCAGGTGGAGGAACTGATGGAGTATTGGCTCATGGACGGGGCAGCACCACAGTATCACTGACTGCTGACGGCTGATGTCAGACGGCCAATCTGTGATTAAAGACGAAAGCCAGCGCAGAAATAGCCCAAGCTCTATGTGCACAGCTATAAGGACGTGTGAGTGTAGGTTAGATTAGGATAGGTAAACCGCACGATACCATATCAGCCGAACTTTACCTCTTAACTTTGTGTTAATGAGACAGATAATCAATGACCTCTTGTCTTCAGATGTGTTTGCTCACTGTTAATGATCAGCTGGTCTCTTCATGTTGCAGCAACCATTGCTGCAATGATAAACTACAAGTGTACAGCATCATGTTATATTATTCTTGCATTGCAAAGCAATTAAAATAAGCATCACTGATGCAGAGTCATATTCATGTGCATTACATTTGAATTATACCACATTTTAAAATGAGAGACAACTAAACATTTGGCTCAAAATAAGTTTAGTAAACTCAATATTTTCCATTTTTTGAAATGCCACAAAAATAGTTTGAGATCCCTTGAATAGAATAGAACAGAATATTAAAAACTATAATTTTTTGAGGTTGTAAATAAGATTTAGTTTTACAAGAAAATAATATTTGTCTTTCTGCTTCAAAATGTCTTGTTTATTTCAATGTTTGCTAGCAATTTCTGAGTCCAGAAATTATTCATACACAATTTTTTCAATGCAGAATAGACTAGAATAGAAAAAATATTTTCTTACTTAGTACTTTTGCAAAAATATCTAAACATTCTCAAATCAAAATATATTTTTAGAAGCAAAAATGACTTAAAATATTAAATCAGTTTTTCTAAAAAAAAATCGATCAAAATTAAGTGAGTTTATGCTTAAAACAAGAAAACATCTTTTTTTCAAAATCTTTTTCCTACTCAAGTAAATGTTTTTTGATTTCAGAATGTTAAGCTATAAATAGTAATAAAATAATTTTTTGCTGAATAGAATATAATAGAACAGAACAGAACAGAATAGAATTGAGTCTTTATTGCCACATGACTGGGATTTTGAAACTGTTATAGGCACAGCATTTCATGCATAAAGACATACATGAGAAAGAAGACACGTGACAGTGTGAATGTGCAGCTGCACAAGCATGCATTATTGTGTGCAGATATGCAAATATGTATTACTGTATGCAATGCACAATCCAGTGCATTATAAACAGTAAACAATATGATACATATTATGCAAAACAATACAACATGCAATATGCAAAATACAATATGTTGTATATGTCTGATCTGTAGTTCTTTGTATTGCATCTTCCACAATTCCATAGGCATTAAAGATTCTACTCTATTTGAAATCAATACTTTACTCTATTGGTGTGATGGCATGACATAAACCTGTTAAAACCCTTGAAACCTCTTGAGCACAGATCGATTCAATCTAGACACTTCAGAGCTAAACACACTCAGCTGAAGAGTCTGTTGAATCATTAGTACTCTTGTGCATAAATACATATTGTCAGCGTTGTTTATTCGACATGGAACAGGTAAAATTATATTTTGAGGACCTTTACAGTGGTATTTTCGAAATACAGTGTAAGTACAATGGTATTTTTGTTGTGTAGCCTATGTATAGTAACTTTAATCAGTACCATTACGTCACGTTTTTTTAATACTTGACTACACCTATATAAAATATATGATATTTAGGACTACTTAAACAATGTCTGTTTCTCAAACATTTTCTTACAATTTCATTTTGTCGTCAGCTCAACACATGTTCTTGTTTTAAACTTTTTGTTTCACATAACGCGCGCTCCATCTCTTTAAAACCCAAGCCCAGCAAGACGTGCCGTGAACCACGTGATCCCCTAGTGCCGCGCTGTGATTTTCTATTGGCTCATACCTCCCCCTCCCCGTCCGCCTCAGCTTCGCCCTGATTGGTTCGCATGTGGGTGTGCTCGTCCTGTTGTTTGAGCCGCTAACCTACCGTAGCTCTCTATTGGCTGGTGGACGCCTAGTACGCGTCGGATTCCGCCTCGCCATTGGCCAACTGCACGTACACGCTCTATCGTGATTGGCTGGCGCATAGGTCATCGCCAGTGAATGCGGAAGTAGTGCGCTCTACTGAGTCACCGTTGTGTCAGCTGATTCTTTCACAGTGAGTATCTTGATCATATTTCATTTTCTGTTTATTTAACTTGATTATTCTTTAATGTGTTTGCGGTTACATTTGGCTGGTTGTTGTATAAACTAAATACGCGTGATTTAGCTTGGTTTTTAGCTCTGGTTTCTGCCGACCATGTGTTTGTATGTGGCTGTACTGACCAGCTGGGATGTTTTACAGGCTGTAAAACCCTCCACCCATACTAAACACACACACACACACACACACACACACACACACACACACACATACATACATGGAGATTAAAGTCCAACTTGGGTGAACTGCTGGAAAGTCACATTTGAAGAGTATGTTGATGTACTGTATTTAAATATTGAGTGTTTCAGTATATACACACATTTACTTTTTTAATGAATTCACAAGCATTGTGTAATAAAGTGCCTTGATCTTTCTGAATGTTGGATGTGGCTTTGTAAACGGGGTTAAGTTAGTTTTATTTTCGATATTCCTCACACATCTGAATTACTGGTGTTATGTAAGATGCCTATAGGACTTTTCTGTAGTAAAGAAAAACATATGCCATGCATGCATAGTTCAGATATTGGTATTACATAGCAATTAAGCATTATTCACAATTAAATTGCAAGGAATATTATTGTTAATTATTATTATTGTTATTATTAATATTATTTATATATATTTGAAATATTTTATTATATTATATATATCATATATTATATTTTTATGTTTTATGTATGTATTTATTTTTGTTATTATTGGTATTACATAGCAATTATGCATTATTCACAATTAAATTGCTTCTTTATAACATTTCTTGCAAGGAATATTATTGTTTATTATTATTATTGTTATTATTAATATTATTTATATATATTTAAGATATTTTATTATTATATTATATGTCATATTTTTATTTATGATGATAATGATGATTATTATTTGTAATTTTCACAAGCCTGACAACTGACTTGGTTTGTAATCTGGTCAAAATTATTGTTATTTTTTTCATGTAAAAAAAGGGACAAATAATGTGGTAGAAACGCATGCATGGTAAATATAGACATTTTATAGTTTCATTTTAATTAAAGGTCTGACTTCAAGCTTTGTTATATTATAATTATTTGTACTAGATAAGAGAGTGAATTTGTGTTGAATTCACTTGTTTTTCTAGCAGATGTCATACTAAAGTGCTTGCTTGGAATCTGTTGGTCACAGTAGTCTCGTGTGACGTTTAAGCACTTTTTTAATATGGCTCTGGTTAAGGGCGTCTGCTGAATGCTTTCAGTGTAAATCCTTGTGTTTGCTGTGCCTTACTGGCGGATTTGTTTGTCCTTCTTCAGTTACACATGAAACAAACAGTTTGTGGCCTGCAGCTAATGGAACGCTGTTTGCAAAAGCGGTTTCATATCTCTAATGGAGAATAATTGCTCCGGTTCCGTTTGATTATAACTGGCGAGTTCTACCAGTGAGCACCGGTGATTGGCTCCTGTTCAAACCCACCGGATCCCGTTCTCATTCCTCAGCCTGGGAAGCTCAGCGATCCGGCTCAGTGCTTTAGGTGAAATGTCTAATTGATGGCTCATGCTCATGTTACAGGTCAGACGGCTCTTTAAATAGCCTCATGACTACTCGTGCACCGCTCTGAATCTAGGTCCCTGTAGCTGTGACAGTATGTTTATGATCTCTTTAATAATAGTTTTAAATGTAGCAATATCTCCTGTTAGAAAGCTTGACATTTTAGCATTGACTGCCATAGCCGTGTGTGTTTGTGGTGATAAAGTATGTTAATAGACTGACAGGTTGATTTAAATCTCAAACATGAAGTGAATGGGTGCCGTCAGAATGAGAGTCCAAACAGCTGATAAAAACATCACAATAATCCACACCACTCCAGTCCATCAGTTAATGTCTTGTGAAGCCAAAAGCTGTGTTTGTAAGAAACAAATCCATCATTAAAACGTTTTTAACTTCAAACCATTGCTAAAATATGTCCATAATCCATAATGCTTCCTCCAGTGAAAAGTCCATCTCCTGTTTTCTCTCACATCAAAATCCACCCATATAAATTGTTTTCACTTGTAAATGGTGTTTGATCTGTGCAGATTTCTCTCCTGATTCAGATGAGACGACATTTTCACTGGAGGAAGCTTTATTATGGATAATGGACTCGCATTTTAGCAACGGTTTGAAGTTTGGTGGAGGTGGTGTGGATTATTGTGATGTTTTTATCAGCTGTTTGGACTCTCATTCTGACGGCACCCATTCACTGCAGAGGATCCATTGCTGAGACAGTGATGCAATGACACATTTCTCCAAATCTGATGAAGAAACAAACTCATTTACGTCTTGGATGACCTGAGAGTGAGGAAATTTTCAGCTAAATTTCATTTTAGGGTGAACTGTTCCTTTAATAGTAACCGCACGTTTTGTACACAAACGTGAGCACATCTCAGATGCTTGAGTTTAGGCCAGCGGGGTTTGTTTTATTGCTTTTATTATCGGATATTTTAAATACTTTTACCTCTTTGCTCCTGCACTTTGACATGTTGTGTTTATGTATAACTACTCCTTCATATCTCTAGAATAAGTAGAGCAATCTAGTTGATGATTGATGAAATTCTTTCAGATTTGTGCATATTGAACTTTGATATGCAAGATAAGGGTTTACTATACTAGAGAGAGATCAAATGCTTGTTTATATAGTAGGTGAGTTTGTTTATATCTTCTGTTGAGTTTTAGGTAAAACCCAAAGCAAATTTCAGGAGAATATAGAAGTTAAAGTTTCTTTTCTTGGTATAGAGAAGTGATACTGATGTGACAAGTAGAGGAATTTAAATCCAGTTCTGCCTAGAAACACAAAAAAACAACAGCTTTTAAAAGGGAAAGTTGTAGCTATTTAAAAATCTTGTGATTATGACCATGAAACTGTTTCTTCAGATGGTTGTCAGTGCGTTGCTGGGGTGTTCTGGTTGGTTGAAAACCAACCAAGTCATTATTGCCTTAATTGTTCAAAAATCTCAAACTAAAATGTTTTATTATTTTATTTGACTTTTTATTTTATTTGTGTTTAATTTATTTATTTATTTATTTTTAATATTTTATTTGAGTTTTACATTTACAATTTTAAACAGTACTCTTTCCCTTCCACCACAACCACGGCCTTAAAAAAAAAAAAAAAAAGTCAAATAATCTTGAGTCAAAAAACATTCCAGAATTTCAGTTTACAGTGAACAAATAAAGTGTCCCATGCTTGTTCAGTCCATATGATATCATTTAACGTGAAAGGTTTGACAACATCCAAAGGGGGAAAAAAAAAAAAAAAAATTTGCACATCTTCATTGAGAAAAAATAAATAAATAAATTTAAGTACACACTGTCAGAATACCTGTCTAGTTTATTTTATTTATTTATTTATTTTATTTAGTCTGATAACAGGTGAAAAACACATGGACTCTGATTTTAAATGACAGCCAACTTTGCCAGGTGGTTTGTAATCTGGTTAAAACAGACCCAGCCACATATACGTTTGAACAATCAGTCTAAAAACCAGATTTTGTGAACAAATCCTAGTATATTCTGATGTGTACGTGCAACTTTTTGACTTATTTCATTCTTTGCCAGAAAAACCAGTTGTTAGCGCATCTCTCCTCAACAAATTGAAAAGATTTGATTTATCATTAATTTCCATAATTGTTAATGCATTTATATTGGCCCTGCTGTGGTTTTTAATTCCCTCTCACCAATTTGTGTTCATAAGATCAGCACAGATGCAGTTTTCATCTGAAGGGAAGTAAATGAGATCAGATTGTCATCTATGCTAAACACAGGCTCACCAAATCCAATTGTCCCAGACAAACGATTTCAGTGTATTGAATTTGCTCTGTTGATGACGACAGTGTTTGTATCTGTGTTTTGAACTGAGATTCAACTTGATGAGTGTCTAGAGGTCAGCGAGGTCATGAACGGGTCGGCCTGAGTTGGAGTTCGCCATCCCCTTCGTTTTGACCTGGAAACAGATTCTAGATTGTATCTAGTGTTTTCATGTCATGTCGGTTGTGTTATATTTGGAGCATGTGCAGCGCTGTGTGGAAGTTGGTTGTAGTTTTCTCCATTTCGCAGGCCTGGCTGCTGAATAAATGTATCAGCAGGAATAAAACAGCTTTGTTTTGATGCCAAATGTCCTCAGTGATTGAGCTAAAGCACAGACTGTACAGGCAACTTGACTTTTTTTTTTTTTCTAGAGTTCGTCTTGAACTCCATGGGCTGTTACAGCTTCACCTTCTTGCAGTAGTTTACTACAGTAGTCCATTGCAGTAGTAAGTTCTTGAACAAAACACAACCAGTTTCATAATCTGTTGTTGTTTATTTAGTTTGATGCAGAGGCCGTGTAAAAACAAGCATCATTTCTGGTTTAGGTATTATAGACATCATATTTGAGATGTTTTACGCTGTGCTTTAAACGGGCTGAAATGAGTTACTTTAGGGGGTATGTGAGAAAAAATATACTAAATGTAAATCTGTAAACATGCATAGACTATTTGGTAACACTTTACAATAATGCATTAAGAAAGATTAACTAACAATGTTAGTTTACAATAGTATGATAAAAAATGAAATGAATTCTGGAAACAGCATGTTGTTTTTATGACAGAGGTCAGCAGATTTTTTACTACAGAGTGCCAAAAATCAAGCCTAATTGAGAGCTATGGGACAAAAGTAAGTGTTGCAATATATTCAGTTGCATTAAAGTTGCATTATAAATAAGTCACAGCAACTTTGGCCGCATCTCTCCTTTTGTAGTATTGCATTTCATTTTTTTTTTTTTTTACACAATATACAGGGCTTTCTATGCAATAAAATGTAATAGCAGCCTAAATTTTGGGCATTAAGGTTTTGTGGATTCATATTTTGGGGTATTAAGTTGCATTTCTATCTATCAATCTATCATTTGAGTAGCTGAATGATTTCTGAAATGCATCTAGAATAGTTCAGTGTGTGTTGAGCTGTGTGTTGTGTAAAGTCAGATAAGGAGCAGCGTGTTTGGACCTGTGTGCCGCTGCTTTGGGTGCGGCTGTGGGAATGCGGATCTCTCCATTTACACTAAGGCTTTGCTTCTTCTGGAAGTGTGGGGCAACTCCTCAGGTTCAGATGCACAGTTATTTCTGATGCAAGGTTCAGATTAACCAAAAGAATCAGTCTTATAAACATATTGTTCACTGTGTTGTTGTTAAGAAATGTGTGAAATATTGGCACCAAATAATGTTTTTAAAGTACAGCAGAAACCGGTAGTCCCACACTTGTGGGGAATTTGGTGGGTGATGGAAAGTTCATGGAGGCTAAACATAGAAAACACAGTTTCACTTTCTTTTCACTTCCTCCATCACACCTCACAGGTGAGACGCACACGGAAGTCCCGTCGTAAAGTGTTTACTCGGTGACCGCAGCGTGTGTTACTGCCATAAAAGGCGTTTTGTGCTGTGTTTAAAGGAGGCGTGTTTGGAGGCTTGGAAACTATGGGGAAGTGTGGTTAGATAACAATTGCAATAAATGCTGATATAGAATATTTATGTTCATATTATCACTGATTCATAAATATAAGGGGTGTGAGGGTCTTTTAGCTTTGTTGGCTTTCTGCATGTTAGTCTATAATGTATAAACGGCCATCATGGAACAAATGGAAAGATCAGAGATTTCAAATATTGTGGTTTCTAGATTGAAATGGCAACAGTTTTTGGCTTGTAATCCAAAGAGAATAGGACTTTTTCAATTTAAGTATTTATTTATTTGTTTGTATTTCTATTTGCCAGTTTGAAAAATATAGAGCTTTGGTTCCCATAAAATGTACAATTAATAATTAATTAAATTAAATGAATACCTTAAATTATTACAATCTAATGTTCTGTTCAACTGGTTCTTGAGTCCAATATAACTGGAGTGTAATTGTTATAAAGGTGTATTTTTTTTCCCCCAACATACAGTAATAAAGTGTGTTCTTATACATTGTAAAAAAAAACATTTATATATATATATATATATATATATATATACACACACACACACACACACAGGGTTCCTACGGGGTTTGGAAAAATATGGAATTTGATTGAAGTATATTCCAGGTCTGGAAAAGTATGAAAAAAAGAAAGCAGAGTATGGAAAAATATTTGTGTTTCCAGACTTTTCCTCCTATTTAGTTTTTTTTAATAGAAAATTAAGAATTTAATGAAAATGAGTTTATTGTACAAGAAGTGAGATTTCATGGCAGCTGTTTAGTGATTCTTTAGTGATTGTCAAATATGCACTTTTTGATTATGCAAAATGCAGGTTATAAGCATTTTGGGTTTCTTCTCACAATATTCTTAGCACTGTATTACATAGCCTCAAGGACCTTTGCAAAATAAAAAATATACAGACTTTTATGTGTGCATGAGAAACCATTAAACTTAGCATATAGGACAATGCACACTGAGCCACTTGTGCCATCAGCCCATTTTGAGGTGTGGTTTCTTAGCCTCCACAAAGTATGTTAAAGAGACCTAAGGCCTTGAAATATTGCATACTGCCCTAATGAAAGCCACATTTGAAACACTTTTTACAGTACCAGTCTTTTTTTATAGACCCTTGAACTTGGCAAATTTTATGCCATTAGCCCATTTTGTGTCATGGATTCTGCACCGCCACAGAGATGTGTTAAATTAGACATTATGTCTTGATATTAGAGGCAATACAATAAGGAAAGTCAAATTTTGAGCAAGTAGATCTCTGTTAATTCATGGAAAAGTATGGAATTTTAAAATGGAAAATGGGTAGGAACCCTGTGTATATATATATATATATATATATATATATATAAAATATAATTTTTTTTTTAAATCAAATGAAATGAATGAGTAAATGACCTTTGTAAACAATAAATGGCTTCCGCTTCCAGTTTTCTCTAGGTCATTTCAGTGCAGTAAACACGCGGTCGGTCAGTATAGCAGTGTCTCAGGAGGGGTCTGGAGACTCTATTGTGATTGTGAAATGTATCGCGAGTGGGGGCGTTACGCAACCCGCGATTCTTTGGTATGTGCGTCTTTGTTGCTCTACTCTGATACAGATGACCTTACACGCTGCTATTTGGACGCACATGCATTGAAAGTTTGTTCAGAACACAGAGCGACGTAAACGTACGTGCTATGTCTGTGCTGAGATGCACACAAGAGCAGCGCGGTCACGTACTACACGCCCTCGAGGCTCCGCCCACTTCGCGCGTTTTTTGTGTGAGCGTGGATAGGCGTGATCGTGGCGTGAAGTGTACAGGAGTTTGTGTCCACGCTCAGGTAAGAGCTCAACTTTTTTTGTCGTGTCTCGGCTGAGAATGAGCTTTCCATTCACCGACACACTGTTGCGCGCGAGTGGAATGTTGTGCATGTTACATTTGTAGCGCTTTCGGAAGTTTAGAACGTTCAGAAACTGTTACAGTGTTTCAGCTCTGTATGTTACAGTGTCGCTTCAGACGTGAGTTGAACAGTTTGTCTTCTCGTTTTAAATGCCATAAGATGGAATGTGAGAAGTATTTGTGATATCTTTGACGTGTCTCATGAGAGTTTGTGCTGAGTGAGTGAGTGAGTGCAGGAGTGGATCAAAATCAGCAGCCTTGCATTGTGGGTAAAGGCTGCCCTCTTGCATTCAGGTAGAGCTGTCATGTTTGAAACTAAAGTCTCAGAAAAGAAAAGCTGTCAGTGGGGCGGGACTTCTTGAAAAGGTACACTTTTGTACCTTATTTACCCCTAAAGGGTGCATATTAGTACTTTAAAAGTACATTATAGTATCTAAATGGTACATATTAAAAATCAAAGGTGACATCTGTGGTACCCGTTTTTTTCTGAGTGTCTATAAGAATGGCCATTTAATTAGTAAGCGCAACAAGTTTTTTTATTTATTTATTTATTTTTTTGGACTAGTCTTGCCAGTAGATCTTTTTTTTTTTCTTGCCTGGCAAGAAAGTTTCGTTTTCAAATAGTGTATTTTACTGTATTTTTACATGTATTAAGTCACCCTGCATGAAAATCCACCGTACTGTATATTTACAGACTATATATACACATATATATATATGTATGTATGTATGTATGTAGTAGTATGCATATACACATACATACATTGCTTAAAAATATAATAGATACATTTTTAAAATTATATAATATTTATATACATATGTGTGCATCTCTAGTACTTGGAAATTATATAGCTATAATTCTACTCTATGACAGCCACATTCATCAACCTACACCGCTAAATAATGTTCTGAAACTTTACAGAACTTTCATTTGAACTTTTTTGTTGTTGAATGTTTTGCTTGGAAACTTAGTCAACAAGTGTGCGGCACACATGGTTGTGTGATGTGTGTGTTTCCCATGAGCTCTTGGCTCCTGTAGAGTTTTCACTTTCCTTTTCCTGTAAATCAAAGCTCATCCTATTAGTCTGCTTGTAGCCGGAGATCAAGGTCGTCTCAGTGGCTGAGAGCAGCACGGGGTGAGGAGGAACTCCATGGGTGTGTTCATGAGCACATACAAACACACACAGTGCTTTACACTGGATCATTAAACAGTCTGTGTGTGTGTGTGTGTGAGTTTAGAGCACCTGACAGTGCCAGACTGCACTGATAACCTGCGCATGTTTGTTTCCCTATTTGTATGTGTTCAGACCTGTTTGCTCAACTTTGACTTGACTCAACATTTTTCTATCAAATTTTGCAAGTATTTGGACTCTGAGCAGGAAAAACACAAATGCTGAACATTCCAGAGAAAGAGCTGAGAAAGACTTTTGATCTGAGCAGAACTGAACACTAATATCACTTATTGTACAACCCTGATGTGTGTCCTTGCTGCTTGCATGAGCAATAACAGAGATACATGCACATAAAACTATAGATGTGCAAAGCTACATATTTTTGAGTTCAACTTCTCAGCTGACTAGACTGGTCTTACGGAAGCCCAGTATCATTTTTTTGTGTGTGTCCACCAATTAGACACATGTTTAGGGAGGCATTTATGTAAAATGCATTCTTGCATTCAAAAACGGGTTCGTTTTCTGCTCATCAAGGCTGCATTTATTTGAACAAAATAACAGAAAAAACAGTAATATTGTGAAATATTATTACAATTTTAAAACAACGTTTTTCTGTTTTAATATACTTTCAAATATCATTTATTCCTGTGATGCAAAGCTGAATTTTCATCAGCCATTACTTCAGTCTTCAGTGCCACGGGATCTTTCAGACATCATTCTAATATGCTGATTTATTATCAATGTTGAAACAGTTTTTGCTGCTTAATATTTTTTTTGAACCTGTGATACTTTTTTCAGGATTCTTTTATGCATAAAAAGTTGAAAAGAACAGCATTTATTCAAAATAGAAATCTTTTCTGACAATATACACTACCGTTCAAAAGTTTAGGGTTAGTACTTTTTTTGAAAGAAATTAATGCTCTCATTTAGCAAGGATGTGTTAAATTGATAAAAAGTGATAGTAAAGACTTATATTGTTGCCAAAGATTTCTATTTGAATAAATGCTGTTCTTTTTCACTTTTTATTCATTCTCCATCCGACCTCACTGATGCTCATGCGTTGAATGATTTAAGTTTAGTGAACATTTTGACATTGACTGATTTCTGATCTGTTTTCTTCCAGATTGTGTGTCTCGTGAGCTGTCCCTGTGAGTTGTGAGACCCGTCGTGGTGAGGAGAGCTGGTGGAACTGTAACTGAGACTAAATCAAAGCACATCTGCTGAGAAAATGGTGAGTCTGCGGGGACTTTTTCTTTTGATTTTGGTTAGAAATATGACATTTCAGGACTGCTTTGTGAGATTCAAGCACCTTTTTTTCATTTACTGGGCTTTTGCTGACTAAGGGTCACCTGAGGATAGCCAACGGTTTATTTGGTTAGATACATTTTGTGTGCTTCAAATCCAATAATCCACCCTGAGTGTATGGCGTGTGTTCAGCACTGTGGTCTCTGCAGGCCGAGCTGCTCTTTGGCTCAGTGCATGCTAAAGAAATGCCCTCCGGCTGGAAGAGCAAGCTAAGACATCTTCTATTATCTTTATGAAACAATCCTTTCATTATTGGCAGATCAGAGACTGATGCGTGTCTGTATGTAGTGATTTTCCCGTCTTTAGATCGCATGTTGTGCTTCGTGTGTTTGTCGTGACTCCACGTTATGAAACGTTATGATGGTTTGCCTTCCGCTCTCTTCCTGATTTTCACTTTCTGCTCTTCCAGAGTGGACTTTCCCAATAAAACTACCATGCAGGGGTGAACAGATGTTGGGAAGATCTTTGATGTTTGCATACGTGTTTGAAGAAAGGTCGGGGAATACTGATGCCTCTTAAACTTTGACGGATGCATTGATTTGGAGTTTTATTGGAAATTCTTTTACTGCAAAATTCCAGCTTGAGGTTAATTGTCTGACCTGTTGAGCAAAGGTTATTTGAGTCTTTTAGGCAGACTTTTTACTGCAGTTCCCCAAATGTTTAGGCTTAATGTACAATCATCTCTAACTAAACAGTGTCAGCATTAGAGGAATCTAGACCATGTTTGGCTGTAGTTTTAGTGTGTTTTGACATACTACAACTGCTAGAGTTATGCAGGTCTTAAAAAGTCGCCCATTTACAAATAAAGGCCTTAAGCAGAAGAGCAGAAAGTTGTGGCATTAAATGTTGCATGCACTGGAAAAAAAAAAAAAAAAATTAAATATCTTGCTCAGTATTTTTGACTTGTTTTCCAGCACAAATATCTAAACATCCTTAAATCAAGATACATTTACTTGAGAAGGAAAATGACGTAAGATAAGAAGTCTTGTTTTCTGATAAATTGATCAGAATGGGCTCTGAAAAATTTTCTTTTGATTACATTGTTTTATTTGAGCCCATTGGCAGACATTTGTTTTTGTTTTAATCATAAACACACTTCACTTTGATCAATTTATCAGAACGTATCTTTAAAGTCCCCCTGTGGTGAAAATCAAGTTTTTTATGTCGTTTATTTGTCTGTGTGGTGTTTTTAATATGCTTTTAGACAAACCATGTGCCAATCCATTAATCAACACCATTGCTGAGTATTTTCTCCTTAAAACTGTAGTTTCCCAATGGCACTCCCAGAAATGCAGCTTGAAACAACCTTCGGTTTGCTACGTCACAAACCAATAACCAATCACGTCAAGGGATCGATTCCTATCACTAGCATGCAAAATATACCAATACCAGCACAAAACCAAACATAAATTAGAGCAAAAAACCCACGAAGCCGTAGTTTAATGTGAATTTAGAACCGCTAACTTGCATTATAACCCGCGGCAACAGTGTAAAAGTAGCCCGGAGTCAGACCCAGCTCTCCCGCATCGGTGTCTGCACTCCACTAGGGTTGTGACGGTGAGGAAATTTTCCCACCGGTTAATCGACGTGTGACAACATCGGTAATGCCGGTATCACCGTGATGGGGGGACGTTTGAGTTTTCCCTCTTTTCCTCGCTTTCCTTCGGTTTTAAATAACTTGTAAGAGCTCCGTGCCCGTTTTATTTTCACTTTAAAATTTGTGGCAATTTGGCATCAAGCGGTTGTTTGTTTTTAGTTTGCTTGAGTTTTCCCTCTTTCCCTCTGCTTTTAAATAGCTTGTAAAAGCACCGTGCGCATTACTTTCACTTTTAAATTAGAGGCAATTCGGCATCAATTGCTTGAATTCAATTAAAGCAACCACAAAATACAATGTAGAACATATAACTTTAATTAACAAAACTAATAAAACTACACCATGCTATATGCCTAATATAAAATAACAAATAACTTACAAATTTTAAATAGGTATACAAAACTGAAAATCAGTAAAGAGTGAGGAACAAATAATTATAAAATGTAGATTAGCGATTAAGAAAATTTGGAGGCACGGACTGCATACACCTTTATGTAAAATAATGGGAAAAATATCACAGTTTAAATAAAAATCAGCAAATACTGTGGAACCAAATAAATGAGAAATGAATGTTTTAAAAAAAACCTTATATCACCTTAGATAAATGGCAGGTCAACAGGCATTTCAAAATCCAAAATATTTTTAAAACAGGCGCCTTTACATTTGGTTTTGAAACTCTTCTGCCATCGTCTTGCGTGTCTCACCTCACTCTTCTTGTCAGTCAGCTCGACTCACTCTCCTCATGTGATAAATGAAATCTGATCTGTGATGCGCGACTGTCCTTCGTTTGGTGTGCTTCATTGAGCAGCCGCGTTCAGTTTTAATTGTAGTGTCTGTTCTCTAACTGAACTAAATCATTTTTATTACTATAAAAAAAAATCAAAACGATGGTGAGGGACGGTGCGGCGGTGGGCAAGTGACGTAACCGGTGTTACGTCAAGTGACGTAAACCGGTGTTACGTCACCGGCTTAACACCGGTATCACCGCCAACACCGTCTATCGCAGCAAGCCTACACTCCACATGCGTATGCTCGTGGGCGCGAATCAAGAATCACAAATTCTTCAGTCTTAACGGCATTTTGAGGACACAGCATCGTCAAGTAAGTAACTTTAATGAATGTTACAGTATTCACTGTAGTTGTCCGCTAGTAAAAACATAGTTTTATCAGTTATTATCCGTGTATGCAATTGTTTTGCGTTTACTACAGTTCAGTGGATCAGGAGGCGCTGGCTGCTGCGACTGAGTGGAGGCGGGGCTAATTTGCATATTCATAGATCCGCGTATAGTAAATGAGGCAAGGGTGTAGAGTTACATTCAAGCTATTTTAAGGCATGAGAAAATTATTTTCACAAGAAAAAACATTTAAATATGTCATTTTGATGATCAAAGATGAGTTTTAAGGGATAAAATATTTGACTACAGGAGGACTTTAACTAAAATGGGTTATCTAAACGAGTTAACTAAAACTAAAACCATAAAAAATTGTCACATGAGATGAAATTAACTTTAACTAAAATAACATAAATTGCAAAAACATAAATTTATTTCCTTATAACTAGTTGCCAAGGCACCATTTCTCATTTTTGTTTAGTTTTTCTTGAAGTACTAAAATAATTAAAACTAAAGCAAATAAATACATTTAATAATAACTATATATTTATAAAAAGAAAAACCTAAAAAAAAAACAAAAAAAAACACAAATTTACTAAAACTTCAACTAATATTAGTGTGAAAACAGATTGAAATATATTATAAAAAACTATAATTGTATACAGGTAATAAAATAACACTTGTGCATTTGTAAGTTAAAAAAAAAATAAAAATGTCAAAACTAAATTACTAAAGCTTTAAAACTGAAGGTTGATTCATGTGTTCAGAATTATTTTTAATTAGTTTTATAATCTGTTTTATAACCAGTTTTTCCTGAAAAATCACAGTGACAATAGTTCCGTCTTGTAGTTTGTGCATGTTTTTTGTGCTGATGATTGGAGCTTCATTCACACTTTAAAGACACACCGAGTGTGAGAGCGGTGGAGTGTGAAGCCGTGGGTTTTCCATGTTGTGTCACTCTGAGCGAATGAACGCGTCCCTCGACACTCATTAAACACTTAGCGCTCTCCGTAAACAGAGCACAGCCTGTGCCTCGTCCTCCTCAGGGCCGCTCGTAAACCTTGTAAGAGTCAAGCCAACCACTGCCGGGTCAGTTCTGCTCTGCGGCTCGTCTGGAGCCGAACGCCTGCCGACAGCTGAACTCAGAAACTCTTCACAGAGCCCATGTTATCATCTCATTTAGACTGAACCAGAACCGGAGCGCTGCAGTCGCTCTTTTCCTGATACAGGCTTTCTGTGGGTCCTTAAAGAGTCTTAAAGTTTCTTTAAGATCATGCCAAGTCTTAAATAGTGTAACAAAAGTCTTTATTTTTTAAGAGGTCTTGAATTTGAGGATGGAAAAATAGTTGATGCAATACAGATTTTTGGGGAAATTTCAAAAGGCTGGGATTTAATTAAATAAATGTGAGCTCTGCCTATTTAGAAGTCAAAACATGGCGCTGTTGCATGTTTAACAGTTCACAATTAGTGAGTATTATTGTGCATTTATGCCTAACGATTGCTTACGATGCACTTTTGGTGAATTGACGATGATTATGTTTTTTATAATGCGTTGTAGATGCTTGTAAAATGCATATTTTGTGTCTCATCTTTTTGAATGAGCAGCTGGAAGTAGTAAAGCATATGCATTTCATAATAAGAGTCCTGGTGTATTTCAGACTTGTATATAATAAAAAAAAAAACGCTATGCATAAAATCTTTTTTAATTATTATTATAGCTATTTTGTTTCCCATATTTCTCTCACTTTTGAATGAGCAGCTGGAAATATTAAAACATAAATATTTCAAAATAAGAGTCCCAGTGTTTTTCAGGCTTGTTTATGATTAAAAGTCTCTCATTATGAAGAAAATCTTTTTTGGTGTTTTGGTTCCCATATTATTTCTCTCATCTTTTTGAATGAGCATCTAGAAGTAGTAAAGCATAGACATTTCAAAACAAGAGTTGTATATTTCAAATATGCTGGTATATTTCAGGCTTGTTTATGATAAAAGTCCCTCATTACACATTGTACACTTTTTGGTTATTATTGGTATGTCCTGTGAAATTAATTTTATATGTGCAGAAAAAGGTCTTAAATGTGTTTTTCTGAAGCTCTGCAGAAGCCCTGTGATAACTAATTGGTGTGTGATTGGATGGGAACTGATGGCCTGATGCCGGTTCTGTGTTCTGGTCGAGTGGACGCAGTCAATGCTCCTCACTGGCCCGTTGCGGCCGCACTTCATATTGTATAGCGTCTTTAATTGTCTGGGGAGCAAAGTTCCTGGAAAATGTTCCTGTGAAGATGTTCTGAATGTGATCATTTGGGTTGTTCTCTTGAGACTCCATTTGCTAAAGCAGCTACTGTTTTGTTGTTGTAAGAGCATTTCTACAGTCTCCTGAGAGTTTTCTGTTGAGGAAATTGATTGTAAAAGTTGTGGTTTGCATGTTTCCGTTCTTATACATTCAGAATCTGAGTTGATATAATAATCAGTATTGTGGCATTTTCTTAATTTTCTTAATTATGATTTGACTCCTTTCAGTGTGAATTTGAATTGAATTGGCCTTGACAAACAGGAAGCTGAATAGTAATTTGAATTAGATTGGCAAGAAGAGGATTTTATTTACGAGAAGATTCACTAGGTCAGCACAATTACCACCACAAACTTGTTCTGTTTTGTTTTCAGTTTTGTAAACCTGGTCACCTTTTTTGACAAATTTTTTGGACTTTAAAGATAAATTAGAGCATTATTTGCAAGTGCTTTTCCATTGTAGTCCATAATATGAACATTAAATAATTAAAATAATCTTTAATACACATCAGTTATTTTTGAATGAGATTTTTTTATA
>JAFVLL020013181.1:10000-18822 GCA_021397915.2 Tor tambroides | reverse complement strand
AAATCGCGTCCCGTATTGATTTGATACGGGACGCATCATTTTACCTTTAAATACGGGACGATTCCGTATTTTAAGGGACGGGTGGCAACCCTAGGACAAACTAACAAAAACATAAAAACAACTGCGGACGACGCCATGAAGGCTGCCATGATCGGCGCCATCTTGGTTAGTTAAATAAGATAAGATCATAAGATATAGCCTAGTTTAATAGTTACACTGTTTTTGAAATCAAATCTTTGGTCAGCTATATCAGGAAACACTGGCATCTAACAATGCCTTGGAAAAAAACAATTAATCTTAAAAAAAAATAAAGCATATACATAAACCCAAACAGGAAATAAAAGTTATGAAATAAGCATGTGTCCTAAACTCCTGAAACATTGCTGTCTCATATTTTACAGCAGTCAATGCAATTCATGAAAGAATCAAACAAATATGTGTGAAAATACTTAGATGTAGCCCCCTTTGTAATCGTTAACATTTTGATATGTAATTGTAATTTAACTACACATTTTTCTCAGTAACTGTAACAGATTACAGTTACATTTATTTTGTAATTAACGTAGTTCCGTAACATGTAACTAGTTCCTCCCGCACACTGATCTTAATGCGTTCTTACTCAGTGTGTGGCACTACAGAGATGCGATGAACCTGGACAGAAACTTAACTCTTGTTCCCGTAGTCTCTTTCTTCTGTTTTATGTTCTCCATCTATCAAACTATCATAAAGCACTGAAGTGTGATTATCTCAAGACTGAGCTGTAAGCACACTTCAAGACACCCGCACAAAGACACAGACCACACATTCGCATCTTTATATGCAGCGAATTTAGTTATTCCAGACAGACATGCGAAATATCGCGTGACCACGAGATGTCACTATGATTTGATATATTGTATCTGCTCCTCATCAGTATAATCTTTCTAGGTTTTCTCATACCGTTGATGGAGTATTTTAAGTGTAAGTTATATAAACTGACGCGTTATAACGGCCCACATTACGTTATGTGCGTTCGTAGCGCTGATTTGGCACCGCTGTGTCTGTGTCTCAAACGCAGCGTGCTGCTCATTCAGTGAGTGTGTGATTGTTTCCAGACAGTGCGCATGTTGCCTGCTAAGGGAGCAGCAGTGGGCGTGTTCTCAATGGCGCACTAGTCCGCGCGCAGCATGTATCATACTGTACGCATACAGTAATCTGAATGAATGAGTGAAAGAAATGTACTGTATTTATATAATATATGATAGCTGGACAACCTTATATGAGGTCATTAATTCGCGCACTACGCAGTTGATCGATGCGGTCTCTGTAGTGTAGTGCGCTTGAGGCGGCGTCATTCCCGTTATGCGCGGCGGAAGTGGAGCGCAGTAAATCAGTGCCCTCATTAGTGTGCTCACTGTAGAGTACAGGCGGCGCTTTGTTCCACTCGCAAACCCGACTCACACGCGCCTTCGCCGTTAGCAGCGCGACACGTCACGCCGAATCTAACGGAAAACAGCAGCTTCTCGCTCGGGATGAAGGGGTTGATCGCGCCGCGCTCGACTGGAGGAGAGTAAGCGGAGGATCTGCGCTCTGCGCCGGACTCGAGTCGGGTTCTCCCGCGGCTGGATGCGGAGGAATAGAATGAGAGCGGCTTCATAAACGCTCTGCTTCTCCAGACACTCCTGCTGTATCCCGCGCCATGGAAAAGATGGAGCAGGAGGCTTTCACGCCTTTGTTGGAGGATTTTCTGCTGTCTCCGCTAGTCTGCTGGGTGGGTGACCGCGCGGATCTATCGCGTCGCGTCGCGTCGTGTAGAGCTTCATCTCTGTGTGTGTGTGTGTGTGTGTGTGTGTGTGTGTGTTTGTAGGTGAAGACGGTCTCTCCGCTGCGCTCTGATGGATCTCATCTGTCCCAGTTCATGACATTGGTGGACGGGGTTTATTTAAACGACATCATGAATGAGATGTGAGTACAAACAGATCGATGTGCTTCACTGAATGAAGCTCCTGTGTCGCGTTTATACAGCAGTGTAAACACGCTGCAGTTCATTATAACGTGTTGGTCATAATATGCTGAATCACAGTAATCGTGCTGTAGTTCAGTGATATCTGTATCAGCGGGGCTGTGATTGGTCCGCCTGTGATCACATGACTGATGTTTGTGATTATGAGTGTTATATTGCTTTGATAGTTCAGTAAGTCTGATAGACGCCAGCAGCCAATCAGATTTGAGGATGGCAGGAGTCAAACCGGATCGGTTCTGGCTTCTGATTGGCCGGCGTGGTTCCAGCTGAAATCCACAGTGTAGTAACAGCTCTGACCATCATAGTGGATCATCATCATCATGGCAGCTGGAGGTCGCCTCATGTCATGCTAATCGCTCAGGACACCCGAAACTGTGTTATATGATGAGTGCTGTGTGTAGACTCCCGTCAGTGACTTTATTCGCTTTATAGCACGAGCTCCGGTGCCTTACTGCTTTATCTTCCAGTCAGGGATAGTGTTGGGTGATTTGCACAATTTTCATATCGTCCTATCATCAGCCTGTGAGATTGCAGATACACAATATTATCATGCTAATTTATTTTAACAGACACACACACACACACACAGACACACACACAGACACACTCGCACACACACTCACACTCACTCACGCACACACACACACACACTCAGACTCGCACACACACACACACACACACACTCACACACACACACACACACACACACTCAGACTCACACACACACACTCACTCACACACACACACTCAGACTCACACACACACAGACTCGCGCGCACACACACACACACACACAGACTCGCATACACACACACACACACACACAGACTCGCGCACACACACACACACAGACTCGCGCACACACACACACACACACACACAGACTCACACACACACACACACTCAGACTCAGACTCGCGCACACACACACACACACACACACACTCAGACTCAGACTCGCGCACACACACACACACACACACACTCAGGCTGGCGTCACACACACACACACACACACTCAGACTCACACACACACACACACACACTCACACTCAGACACGCACACACACACACAGACACACACACAGACTCTCACACTCAGACACAGACAGACACACACACTCAGACTCACACACACACTCCTCCCACATACCTCAGACTTGCACACACACACACACACACACTCAGACACACACACACACACTCACTCACTCAGACACACACTCAGACTCGCGCACACACACACACACACACACAGGCTCACACACACACACACACACACACACTCAGACTCAGACTCTCGCACACACACACACACACTCAGACTCACACACACACACACACTCACACTCAGACTCGCGCACACACACACACACACACACACACACACACACTCAGACTCGCACACACACTCACACTCAGACTCACACACACACACACACACACTCAGACTCACACACACACACTCAGACTCAGACTCGCGCACACACACACACACACACACACAGACGCGTGATTGTTCAGTGCTGTGCAGGTGCTGCTGCAGTCTCTTGATTCAGGGCTGCTGGTGAACACAGGGATGCTGATCTGCAGCTGTGTGAATGACAGAGTGATGTGTTTCGTGTTCGTTCACATAGAGATGCACAATTTCTCAGAATAATAACCATAAATACTGTTATGTGCCATGATTAACCAATCACTGAAAGTATTACAGCATTATATTTACATCGGTTACGTCCAAGACTGCTACTCACCGTGAGTTTGTGCAGCCAATCACAGAGAGGTCTGCAGATCACATGACTGCAGCAGCCAATCAGAGGCACAGGAGGAATCTGCTGAAGGCTTTCACGATTCCTCTCATTATAGCCAACAAACTGTAAAGTCGGTGTAAATGAGAGATTATCTTCAGCTTCAGCGGTTATGATGGGAGTGCAGAACTGAAGTGATTGACGGTTTCAGTGATTATAAAGGCACAAACGGCCATATGCTGCTGAGTTTCTGGAGTGAGTTAAACTGTTGAAATGCGAGAGTGAATCAGTAACCATCCTCTGAGGTCTCACGGCTGTGAAAAACAACAGTGTAAAGTTTGCTTTGAATCAGAGTAAAGTTAGGGTCACAGTATGTGTTTGAAACAGCGCCTGTGTTTTAATGTGTGCTCCGCAGAAACATTGACATGCAGTCACAACAGGACTATTGCACGATTATGACACAAATCATAATTGCTGATAAAGGAATTGATGGACAGGATTTACATTCAGATAGCTCAGAGACATGCTGTAAGCAGTCATCTTTGAGAAGACAGGAGTAAATCTAAACATGATGCTTCCATCAGCACTTTTCCTGATCCAGTAATCGTGACGGCTGTAATCCTGATCGTGATTACCGCTGAGAGTCATGATGTTATGATCGTGCACATCTCGTGTTGGTTTGTACACAGTGCTGTTGAAGGTGTTGAGCCTCCTGCAGTGAAATGAGTTTGATTTACCGTGGTAATTACTGTGAATAGATAGCTGTACATGTGCATTTGTTACTGTAGTAAAGCAGTCGCCCTTTCTCCTAGAACAGAGGTTTGGGAAAGAAACAGAAGCCATTTGCCTCATTAGAAAGATTTTCAGGTGTAAACACACATTAATAATCAGGAGGAACGCTCAGCTGTATGTGCTGTGGGAATGAGCGGAGGTGTGCTCACTGAAATCAGACTGTGTATCATCTGTGTGAGTGATTATAGAGCATCATGTGATGAGCTGACAGATGTGTGCCAGACTGATTGTGTCAGTGATAATCAGATGATGTTTGGGCTAATTTAGGCCTGTCATGGTTTTCATATTCGTTGTATCCTGGTCAGTTCATAGCAGTGACAGAAATTAACTTTTCATTAAGATATTTGCCACCTTAAATTGATTCAAGGCCACTTATTCTAACCTAATTATTGAATGTAAGAATTTGGACTAAAAGATACATTTAATTAATAAATTCATTTAGAATAATAAGACATTTTAGGGCCGTTACCAATCAAATGAAATCAGGATCAACAACATCCCTTGTTGCACTGCATCTAGATGTACTTACACCGCATTACAGTTACATAAACAATGCTGTGAGAGTGATGCTTTGAACATATTTTGTATATTGAAATATTAAATGATTTAAAAAAAAAAAAAGAAATACTTTAAATATTAAACTAAAACTGCCAATATGTGTCAGCAAGTCACAGTCTTAATGAATGAGTCATTGAACTGATTTGTTATAAAACACTGATTCATTCAGTAGTGAAGCACCAGTGTGTGTTGATCTGAGGCAGTGGCTTTGACTGGAAAGACCTTCACTGCTGAAATAGAGGAAAAACAGACAATACTGTGTTTAAAACATAGCTATAAATGGAGCAATACTAACTCATATTCTTGTTTACTCAACTGATGTATAAAATCAATAGAACTGTTACATTTTAGGACTGTGGGAATAGGATTGTACCACCTAGTCCTAAAATATAGCATTTGTAATTGGGCTGATGTTGCTTAAATATCATACAGGGCATTATTGCCCTCATATATATTGGATTTGAGGTCATTCTAACTGCATTCAGCTCCTGCGAGTCCACATCAGTGAGTGACATACACTTCATAACGTCAATAAACACAACAATAACAGAGCCAATATATAGCACACGACTCTGTGTGTCACTGGATGGTGCGTGTGTGTGTGTGTGTGTGTGTGTGTGTGTGTGTTCAGTCTGTCAGAAGTAGGTTAGTCACTAGTCGCTCGGGGCTGTGTGTCAGTGTGTGTATTGACTGATGGAGCAGTGCTGTTAATGACATTAGTGTGTGTGTGTGTGTGTGTGTGTGTGTGTGTGTGATGTTGTGGCTGTTCAATAATACCTCAATTTAGGTCCCCACCATGACACAAGTCCCAATGAGTCTGTGTGTATTCAGGTTTAAGTCCCCACCAGGATAGAAAAAGAGGTACACACAAACACACACACACTTACAGACACACACACACACACATACACACACTCACACACACACACTTACAGACACACACACACACACATACACACACTCACACACACACACTTACAGACACACACACACATGCTGTAGTTCCTATCATTATGAGGACTTTCCGTAGGCGTCATGGTTTTTATGATGATAGCTATATTCTCTCTCTCCTGACTGTAATGTAGTGAACACACACCACACTCTGAGCACAGTTATAATGTAGGTCAGACCAACACACACACACACACACACGAGCGTTCAGTGCTCACAGGAGTGTGATGGCAGATGAACTGAACGTAGGGCTGGGCGATATATATCATGCGATATGCATGCGCATCTCGTCAGTAAAGCCGGTTCCTTGATTAGCGGTAAATCTCCATCACCTGTTTTCAGATGGAGCGGCGTTTAATACACAGAGCCGTAGATCACTGACAAGCTACACAATATCGCGTTCATTATCGCAGATGAATCGCCTTCGATGTTGAACGCGATATTGCGTAGCTTGTCAGTGCTTTACTGTAGTTATGATGGTATATAACACTGATATGAGTGATGCTCTGGACTCAGATCCAGATGTGCTGTGTTATATTGTGCTCATATATCAGCCGCAGAGACTCGAGTATCAAAGAGATAAGAACATTTCAGAAGATTTCAGTACTGGTCATTATTGTTCCTTCCAGAGATTAAATATTATTTGGTTTTGTTTTATTGAGAGATGTGAATGTCTGGTGAAGGATCATTGGTATCTTGGCCCTTTATGCGCAGGTGTGCTTGGAGAGGGAAAACTGTTTGTATGTGCTCTGTGTTAATTGTTTAATTTGTGATAACACAAGGTTATTCTTATTGAGAAATGTGCTGGCTGCTATTCAAATACAAGAGAGAACCAATGAAATATTAATATCTGATTATATTGTAGTCATTGTAGACCTTATTCCTGTGAGCTGTTTGTTTTTCTGTGCATTTGTTTTTTTGAATGTAGTGAAATAAATCCCATATTCCATGATAAGCTGTAGGTTGCCTTTTTAACCAAATTTAGTCCGTTAAATATTTTGACCCAGTTTAGTGTTTTCCTCCTCCCAGTACAACATGTTCCTCATATTACGATGGTTTAGTTAAACCTGCAGGGTTATTAAAAGCAAACGCTGTTGTAAGTGAGTTGTGGAAGTAAGCGATTGTCCAGGAGTTTTAGTGAAAGTAAGCTCACAGCTGGAGAAAGACATTACTGGATGAGTGACCGTACCATCGGTTTTCTCATGTGAAAACAGTGATCAGCAGCGTTCAGCCGGTCATGATGCAAACATCAAATATCAGACATACAGTAGTAGCTCTTTACAGGTTTTTTACTCGATTGTGCTGCTTTTCCATTGTTTTTTCTCAGTAAACATGGACGCGTTTGACTGTTGTGCTCGCGTCTCTTCACAGCGTTTTCCAGCCGAAGTGTGTTTATGATGTTAAATTACAGCTCTGTCAATGACAGCTTATTGCTAATTTTTTTTTAATAAAGATAAAAAAAAATTACTCTTCTAAACAAAAACTTGACATTTGATTTTGAATTGAAAAATATAGTTACATTGCTGAAAATAAAAAGCAGAGATGTCAGTAGACAGGTGAAAGTGTGAGCTTCTGAATGTGTGCTGACCTGAACATCTGTGTGGTTTGTTCTGACAGAAACCCGAAGAGCGGCGTCCAGAGAGCCCACAGGAAGGTCAACAATGACCCGACACTGCGCATCCAGAACCTGTCCATCCTCGTGCAGCAGATCAAGACCTGCTATCAGGTGAGCTTGTATCAGTTCAGTGCTTATAGCAGCACTGTTGTGGCAGCTTCGTGAGTCTGTGCAGATGTTTTTTCCAGTCCATTGCTGTGGTTATCAGTGCCGATCATTGCATTTTTAGGTTCAGTCCTGCATTGAAATGCAGTTGTTGATCCTGTAAGTTTGTTCTTGACCCTGTGCAGTTCTCATGTGTGTTCAGGAGAATCTGAGGCCCATCAGGCTGTGTCTGGGATGCTCTTTGTTTTGGAGTGTTTGTTGAAAGGCCCTGGACAGTATGAGGCTGTAGTTTATTTGTTGTTCAGGGTCGGAGTGTAGTGTCCTTCAGTATTCAGTGCTGGATCAGGTGAGGGCTGATGGGTGTGTTTGTGTTCCCGCCGCTGCTCTTCTGCAGATAATGAGCTCCAGCAGCAGATCTCCTGTGCTGTGAATCAGATCTTCACGTGAGCATCAGACTGAAATATGAGTGTGTGTTCACTGATCGTGTGCTGCATTCCTCTCATAGCAGCTGCTGAGATAATGACTGACCCCAGCGTGTAGCTGCACGCCTGTGTGTGCGTGTGTGTGTGTGTGTGTGTGAGAGAGTGTGTGTGTGTACCTACTTAACCATATTTTGGGGACAAATTTGTACCCAAAAGTGAGGTAAACCTGACAAAATCTCCAAAAACCTCCCTTTGGGGACGTCCTCATTGTCATGAGGTTTAAAAATAAACTAACAAAGTTTTTAAGAAGTATAAAAATGAGAAAGTTTCCTGTAAGGAGGTAGGGTTAGGTGTAGGGTTGGTGTGAGACGTCATCACAGTCTGTACAGCAAACATTTATGCCTATGAAGTCCCCATTTGGATAGCTAAGAAGTAAACGTGTGTGTGTGAGTAAAGGTAGTGAGTGAGTGAGTGATGAAGTGAAGTGAGTGAGTGAGTGTGAGTGTGTGAGTGTGTGAGTAGTGAGTGAGTGGTGGTGGTGGTGGTGAGTGGTGGTGAGGAGTGTGGTGAGTGTGAGTGTGAGTAGTGAGTGAGTGGTGGTGGTGAGTGAGTGAGTGAGTGGTGGTGAG
>JAFVLL020013181.1:0-5000 GCA_021397915.2 Tor tambroides | reverse complement strand
TGTACATTTCTTGTCTATTACCACCCACTGCCTCTTATACAAACAATGGAAATAAGTGCAGTTAGAATAGCAAAATATGTGGGAGAGCATTGCTATTGAGTGACTACATTGTGTTGCAAAAGGTAGCAATTCAATGTTAATGTTAAATCAAGACTAGTTAGCACATAATTTAACAATAATATTTTGTTATGGTTACACTTGAATTGGTTACAAAATAGAAGAAGGATTGTAAAACATATACAGTTAAAGGTACCTGACATGTATGTAAAATGTTACCTGAGAGAGAGAGAGAGAGAGAGAGAGATGGAGAGAGAGGGAGAGAGAGAGAGATGGAGAGAGAGGGAGAGATGGAGAGAGAGAGAGAGAGAGAGAGAGATGGAGAGAGAGGGAGAGAGAGAGAGATGGAGAGAGAGGGAGAGAGAGAGAGATGGAGAGAGAGGGAGAGAAGGCAGAGCCCCAAGAAGAGAGCGCCAGCAAAGAAAAGAGCCAGAGCAACAGTTACAGTCTTCTTTTATCCCTTTCTTGACCGTGTGACTAAAAACCAAATGTGAGACATTCAAACTGACCAATCAGCAGATTACAGCTTCACCCACTGTGCAAAAGGTGTGACAATTAGTGGACCCCCGATGCATACACATGTTGGCCTACAGGCCTTGATGGACATTAGCCCCGCTGTGCCTTCAGGAATGCCAAGTGAGGCTGTAGTCTGTGTGATGATGTCTGTGTGGATCTGCATGTGTCCGTCACAGGATGTGGTGAACAGGAAGTGTTCAGGCTCTCATTGTCCATGTCAGCCTGCGTTTCCTGTCAGGAACACACCATACACACAAATATGTCACAGCTCCACTGTAGTGTTCAGCTCACATTAGCTGTGCTGTTAATGTCAGTGTCTGAGGGCTGAAGAGCTCGTCCATGAGTGTGTGATCATCTGGATGTGTGTGTGTGTGTGTGTGTGTGTGTGTGTGTGCGTTTTCAGACCAAGCACTGGAGGAGATGAGGAAGATCCTGCTGCTGCTGCTGGGCTGTGCTGTACAGGTGACACGCGAGGGCTGCTCGATTATGACAAAAATCATAATCACCATTATTTTGGTCAATATTGTAATCACAATTATGAGTGAGCCATATAACCAAAACTTTTTTTAATGCAAGTCTGAAGTATTCATTTAACAGCCTCTACAGAAATGTAATAATCTAATAATCTTGGCAGCATAGTCGTCACCGTAAGAATTAAACTTGCTTTGTTTCTTATTAAAGCTACAGAAGTCCTTCAGTCAAGAGCAGAGAGTGATTTTATCTTTTTTTATTGTTGTTGGATTGATATTAATCACACAGTCGACAGCAGGAATATTAGACTGCTGTCACTTTAACACACGTATTTTCATTCTCAATGGTTTACCTTCATTTATGACATAAACGACAAGGGTTTACGTGAATAATCACTAAGCGCCGCATTGACACATTTCTGCGTGTATTTGAGCGTGTGGGTACACACTTTGAGCTAAAAGATGACTTTACATCCGTGTTCTGTTCCGTCTCTGAGCGTTACACAGAAATCCTCCTGAGGAACAGAGCAAGATTCACGCTTTTAAAAACATGAAACACACACACACACACACTCTCACACTCACTCTCACACACACACACTCACACACACACACGGGTCGCGTGATGGCTGCGTGTAGCTCATCTCTCTCTCTGTGTGTCTCAGTGTAACAGGAAGGAGGAGTATATCGACCGGATCCAGACGCTGGACTTTGGCACGCAGGCAGCCATCGCCGCTCACATTCAGGAGGTGTGTGTCACATGACGTCACGAGTGCAGCTCATCGACCCCTGACCTCTGACCTCTGACCCTCTGTGTGTGTGTTCAGGTGACCCATAACCTGGAGAACGTGTTTGATCTTCAGTGTGTGGAGGAGAGTGAGTCAGTCCCGCACGATAAAGACACCGTCTTCAGACAGCTGACCTTTAACCTCAAGCGCCTCGTCGACGAGAGAGACCAACACGCTGAGGTAACACACAGACACACACACACACACACACTGTGCTGTGGGTGTGATGCAGTTAATGAATGACCATGTGACTCACTGACCACAGGCGAACATGAAACACCTTCAGCATCATCTACATAAATGCTGTTTAAATAAAGCTGGGTTTACAGCATCACTTACTCAATTTCAACCAGTTCTCATTCTGATAAACAGATATTGATTCTTCAATCTCAAAAATCTGTCTTTTAGTGCTGTTTCAAGTAGTGCTGTGAAAATTAGTGCGTCAGCGCAGGAGATTCATTTTTTCAATTAAACCTATTAAAAATATTTAATGCAGGGGGCGGCGTTAGGGTTGGCCACCCCACTCACAACTGCTTCTGTCTCTCTTTTCTTGACAAGAATTGCGTTTATTTAGACGTGGAACCTCTTTACGATCACATCAAATGGGAGACTCTTTAGACAAACTAAATTAAGTGCATTTTGCTTAAAACAAATAAAATGATCTGCCAGTGGGGTAAGTAAAGTAATCTTGTTTTAAGAGTGTTTTACTTGCCCCACTGGTAGATCATTTTACTTGATTTAAGCAAAATGCACTTTATTTAGTTTTTCCGCTGGAACAAGACTAAATATCTTACGTCATTTTGCTTATCTAGTAAATGCATCTTAATAATAATAATAAGATGAGCCTGTTTTGCAGCATTTACCTCTGCGCCAGGGGCAGAAGCAGTACTGTGCTTGTAGCCCAGCTTGTAGGCGTCGTGCTCTGTAGCCTGTATTATTTCATATTAAAGCGTGAATTGAACTACGAGCGTGCGAGTCAGATCCGCGTCACATTCAGCAGCGGCAGCTCTTAAAGTAATAGCAGCCAAATAACCTAATAACCAGCTGCTGTGATGTCTGCTCATCAGTGTACAAAAAAAGAGGAAATCAATAACTTTTGGAGCTTTAAGGGTTCATCTATTTTTAATTTAGAATGTAGTATTTGATAACTTCATTTAGTTTCTGTATATTTCCAACTTGCTGAACGGCACAGCTAGCTAAATATGACACTATACTTGGTTTATGTGAAGATTGTCTTAAGTTCACTTAAATTAGAACTTGTTATTTTTTAAAGTCTAATAAATGTTAAAATTGATAGTTCTGAATTATACCGTAATGTTGAATGGCTATAGTCAGTGATTAAATATTAGGAAAAAAAGAACAATTTCATGGAGACATCAGTAGTATTGGTATCAGCGATACTCACCTTCAGTCATAAAAGTCTGCCATTAAACAGATATTAAAAATATACTGTCTTTATGTTGTTTGTACATGAATTTGAAGACTGAATGTGAAATTATTGCAATATAACAGTATATGTAAAACTTTTATGTTAGGTGGGATTAATCGCAATTAATTTCAGAAAAAAATGTGTGATTAATCAAGTTTTTAATCGATTGACAGCACTAGTTTTGAGTTGATACTTGAAGAAAACTTCATGAAACAGCTTTCAAATTCTGTACATTTCATGACAAAATTCAAACAATAAATGTTTTTGATGCTCTTTAATGTTGCATGACATCAATTTGGTTGAGATTTTTTTGCTTTGAGAAAAATAGACTTACTGTATCTGATATATAATCAAATGAACTGATATTGAAACAAATCAAATTGAGATTGGAAGTGAATTAAATTTAATCCTGAAATTTTGTGTCAGTATTACAGTATGATACAAAAGCAGTTGCTGAACTCATTTATTGTGTAGTGAAGAGTGAAGCAGATGTGCTCATATATGATGCTGTGTGTTGTGCTGTCAGATGATCGTGTCTCTGACTCTGGAGCGGGACTGTGGGCAGGTCTCCCCGTCGCCCGGCGAGTCGCCCAGCATGAGACGCACTGACAGCGTTCAGCATCTGTCAGTGGAGCTGGCCGACGCCAAAGCCAAGATCAGACGCCTGCGGCAGGAGCTGTGAGTATCTGCTTTTACTGCGCCATCAATTATTCAGCTTCCCCTCTGTCCGGAGACAATAGTGAGCCGCGGCCGTTAGAGGAAGTGCTGTGGCCCAGGGGAAGTTGCTCTCAGGTGCATCACTGCTGTTTTACTGGAATCCATTTGAGCAGCTCCTCTAATGCAGTGTGACTGAGTTCAGCTATTTGTCTGTTAAAGCTCTTCGTATGCAGCTGTCAGCGTTATTTCCCTTACATTGAGAAGCTTCTTTTTGTTTGCTGTGCTCTCAGACGAACATCTACTTCAGACTCCTGGAGAACATGAGAAACAGCCACAGTTTACGACTGTAAATGACGTTACAAATGTTATCTTTACTGCTTCCTTGACATGCTGGTAACTCTTTAACAGCCCTGTTGAATCATTTACGTTAAGGTGCTGTACTAATAAAGCAATGCTATCTAACACAACATAATCACATAACCGCAGTGAACCATGCTCTCTTCCTCTATTTCTGTTGAACTCGGAGCTCAAGCCGAGCCTCAGGTTCATTGGGGACAGCAAGCCGAGTTCATTTACCATTAACCATCAGGACTGGATGGGCAGGCGAACTTGTGAAATGAGCAGGAAAAATCCTGAAAAGTTTGACTGATTGATTTATAAAATAAACAACCGTTTACATGCTCAGGCCATTTGTACAGGGAGACTTCAGATATAAAAACCATTATTAATTTGTGTCTCAAACAAGTCATTTGTAAGAGGATGAGAGAGAGTTTTTCTAGCGTTAGACTCATTTAAGGTGTGTGGCTGCAGTGGCTTCATTAGAAGGGCTCTCACACGGTCTCATATGCATGCTGAATGTCGGTCCCCTTCAGGATGATTCTGCACATCTTGAATGAGGCCACAGCACTTTACCTAGCTTCTGTTCTTGCGTCTTTGACTGCAGTTAAAGGAGGACAGTCTATTTTAATCTGTGTGCCATAAAAGAATCACACAGCTCCACTTCCCATTCCCCACGGATCACGAAAGAGGTTTTGTTGCTGCGCAGTTTATCAAATGTGGTCACAGCTCTGATCTGGTCCATTA
>JAFVLL020013177.1:0-13343 GCA_021397915.2 Tor tambroides | reverse complement strand
TTTGATCATTCACACTGCGCGATTGTCACTCGCGTGAACGAGCACCGATTTGCCTCCGATCTTGGGCATTTGTCGGCGATTTATCAAAACCTGTCAGCGAGTGAAAAATCGGGCTAAAATCGTGCAGTGTGAACTCGGCATTAGACAAAAACATTACTGGTGTCCATCTTGAGACAAAACAAAGGCATTGATATATTTTAAGATCAATCAGTGCAAGTTTCTTTCAGTTGAAACAGCTCAGACTTACATTTTAGTCTGGGACTAGGCTTAAGCCTTGTCTGTGAAACCGGGGGTATATGTATGTATGTATATACACACACCCACACTTAAAACATGTTTATAACATAGAAGAGTGATGATGTAAAAAAGGATACATTTGTCGCTGGGTGGCTTGTTCACTGTGGCTTGTTCTTCCTCATCACCTTCAGTACAAATGTTAAAGAAACTGCTTCACACTGGATGATTTGAACCCTGACCTTGAGAGAGTGATGCTTTGTTCTCAACAATGTGTCATAGAAATAGGTACAGAATACAACAATATATGTTCAAAGGATATTCCTCCTCATCTGTGATATTTGCATACTGTGTCAGTAGAGCCTCTTTCCTCTTCTTGGCCTCCTCTGACACATCTTTCTGTTTGACCACAATCTGTGCCTGCTTCTCTATCAAACTGGCAATAGCCTGAACCTCATCTGAAAATAGAAAAAACCAAGACAGTTTTCCAAAAACAGTGGCTGAAAAATCCAAATTTTTCTTAAAAATCTAAAATGTTTATATCACTATTATGTAGTGTTTTGAAATAATACAATAGGATATTATGAAAAGAATGGGAACAATAAAAAATCTTGAGGTTATACAAAAGTTATGTTACACACAAAAAAAGTGAGAAAATAAAAATATTATAAACATGTACAGCACTGTTCAACAGTTTGGGGTGAGAAAAATTGTTTAATGTTTTTGAAAAGAAGCATCTTATGCTTACCAAGGCTGCATTTATTTGATCAAAAATACAGTAAACAGTAAAATTGTGAAATATTATTACAAGGTTAACTGTAATTATCGGTTTTCACATTTGAATATATTTTAATATGTAATTTATTACTGTGATGGTAAAGCTGAATTTTCAGCAGCCATTACTAATATGCTAATTTGCTGCTCAAGAAAAATTTCTTCTTATTATCTATGCTGAAAACAGTCGTGCTGCTTAGTATTTTAGAAACTGATACATTTATTTTTAGGATTTTTAATGGTTCAAAAGTTTATTTGAAACATTTTTTTGTAACATTAGAAATGTCTTTACAGTCACATTTGATCAGTTTAACGCTTCCTTGCTGAATGAAAGTATTAACGTCTTAAATAAATCTTACCACAAACATTCGAACAGCAGTGTATAGTGCAAGTTTTTAGAATATGTAAATTCTGATCACGTACAGTATTAGAAACTGGTAAATTGGGTCACTGTGATTCACCTTTTCTAATTTCAGCTCTCCACTTACCATCTGCCTGAGTACCCTTCACTGCAGATCTGCTGCCGTACTCAGTCCACTGTTTTAAGATCTGCTGGCAAACCTCCTCAAGAGTGTCTTCTTCCTACGCCAATAAAATGACCTGTGTTTACTAACACAAGTCTAAAATGTTCATACAAACGACTGTATTTGGATGTTTACAGTGACACATCAGTATTTCTCTGAACACACCTTACGTAAACCTACATTCAAATATAGTTTACAGCATAAATGACATATCTGAAAATAAGCTGCTCGTGTTCAATTATTTTTGAGTAAATAATAATAGCAATACATAATACCAGCGAATGGCAACAGGCGTTTGATCAAGTTTCACACTTGAACTACTCAAATGAAGGGCCAATAAAAGGAATTCAGCTTATAACACAGAAGTGTTTTTCGGGTTGATGATGAGTTTGTCAGAAGAAAGCTTAAATTTGACAGTGTTTCTAACAAGTGTTTCTTGACAGCTGAGTTGGACGTGCGGGTGTCATGCACGAACATGTGCGTGCACTGACCAGAAAAGCCGAGAGAATGCCCTGAAGAGCGTCCTTTTGCTCTTCATCATTTTCCTCTTCCTGAAGCACTCCGAGTATATATGCTCCGTAAACTTCTCTGTCGACTTCGAGGGAGTCCAGCCGCTCGTTCAGCCAGTTTTCAAACTCCCCGGCGATTTGGTTGGGCGCCGCCATCTTGCCTGGCTGGGGTCCTGATAGTGAGGCGGGATGTCCGCACAGAATGCCAGACACAAATGCGCTACACTAACGTTCAACAGAAACTTCCATACGCATCCTTTTCATTACGATAGAATTTGCGAACTTAATTACTTCATTATTTACATTAATATTTGCGATTTTTTAAACGAGTAGATTTTGCTTAGCTTGATATTCATATAAGTGAGTGTCGTTTAGTACGTGTGAAAACCTTATTTAAAGGCTCATATTTTAAAGCCGTCATGTTTAAAACATGCATTTTTTAATAACAGACGCGTCCTGTGCAGCAACGTTATATTAAAACAGTTGATTTCTAAACCAAAGCTCACCACTAGAGGACAGTAGCTGATAATTTACTACTGAAGGCCGAATTCACAGGTGTATGTCCGGATCCAGGTAAACACTGTTGGATGCAGCTGAATCGAAAAGGGATATGCAGGTCCTGTTTTTTTTTTTTTTTTTTTTTTTCTATTTTAGCAATAGATTAACACGTTTGCATCTGATGTGGGCATTTATATTTTGTACTTGATGTCTTTTCATTCATAATAACGTTTAAAACAGTGGTCTATAAAATTAATGTACATATCAATATGCTGAGGCCTACAGAAATATTTTACAGAATGTTTGTGTTTATGTTCAGTGAACTGTACATAGGTCTGCATCAAAGCATGTTCATGCTTAAGACTAAGCCTGTATCATATCTGAGCATGAATTTCTAAGGTCTTTAATATATCAACATGATCAAAACTTTGCTGAAACCCCTGTTGCACAAAGTCTTCTTGCCCTCTGACTGATAGTTCATACTTTTTTAGTAAACGACCTTTTAGGATAATTCTAAAAATGTCCACCCAAAAGGTCACGGTACACACATCCTTCATACAGTAAATGTAAGGATAACTTCATCATGAAAAATCAGGTTAAAATATAGGAATCAAATATGATACAACAGGTTTTTTTTTATTTGTGTATTTCTCAATCATTGTATTGGATTACATTACATGTTTTGCCTCCCAAAATGAAAAATAGAGTTTTGATTTTATAATGAAGGTTTTAAATATTATCTTTCTAAGACATATTATTGTAAGATATATAATTTGCATATAAATATCAGTTGTAACTCTAAGTAGTCTTTATACTGTTATAAAAATATCACTGATTTACATCACAAAAAAAATCAGTACTTTTACGCGAATACTTTTTCACCATATAAATAACAACAGCTATACTAAATTACTGTACTTTTTGGGCATATGTACTTACTTAGATTTTGTGTAAAGTTTCAATAAATATTCCATTAAAAAAAGGTTTATTATTTTGTAAGTCAGACTTTACAGGGTTAAATCCAGGAGACTGTATCTGAAGAGTCCATTGGTGTTTAGGATCAGTGTTTGTTCTGTGGTTTAACCAGTGAGAAAGAAATTCATCAGGCTTCAACAGTATTACCGTAAAGCATAATTTCATAAAATCATAAAATCAAATGAACAAATAGGTGGCACACATAAAGCAAGAGTGTAATAAATTTGGCATCTGTATTTTGATTTTAGACTAAGAAATGTGTTCATGTGTTTTTCCTGTTTGGTTAGTTTTATGGTCTATCTGGTTGAGACGTCTGAAGCTTTTTCATGCTTTTTCAAGACAAAGTTTGAGACTCATTGAACGTATATGATTTTAGTTTATATGACTGATGCGGAGAAAATGTGAAAGTGGAAAGTTAACATGTAAAGATGGAAAAAGAGACCATTCCCAGGCATAAGGGTCCAGGGTCGCTGGTCATGATGTTGCTTGTTGCTGTGGGCCACTATTTTAAGCACTATTTTTATCAAGGGGACGCAGATTGATACAAAGCGACAAGAGCCATCGGCTGTGGCAGAGCATGCGGGTGGGCATCTACATGCTCGGGTCCAAAGGCAAACACTCACGCTCTCGCTGTCTCTCTTTCAAAGATCTCTATCTCCCACCACCCATCACTGAAGCCCCTCCGGGACCAATACTGTGTCCTCTCTGTCAGTATCCCGGCTATACACATCTACATGTGACACAAACCTCCGGCCTGCTTCGTGATCAGTGTGTGTGTGGTCGTGACTGTGTTCAGGGTGTCCTTAAAAAGTAATTAAATGTATTACAGTCCTGTTTTATAATTTAGGGTGATAAAAGGATACATTTGTTAAAGTTTGTGGACGTTTTAAATTGGAAATGAAAAGATAGGAGGCACTTCTTAGTTATAATCATAATTATTATGATTAGATATTACTTTAACGAATTCATTAACTAGATCTTTACTGAATTTTTGTTGTTCCATCAGTTTTTTTTCATCTTAATTTCAATTCCATGGGTTCAATTCCCATGGAAAGCAAGAACTGATCAAATGTGTACTTTAAATGCAGTGTCTTTGGATAAAGTTGCCTGCCAAATGCGTAAATGTAAATTAATTTTTTTCAGCCCTAGTTGAACTGACTACATTGATGAGATGTTTAAAAGAAGCCTTTTCTTCATTTAATAACATTTTTTATTTTTTTGTATGAAAATAAAAAAGGTAAAAATTGGTTTTAATGGTACTCTTAAAACTTTGCAATAGAATGCCTAAAAAAAGCCTTACATTTCATTAATTTAATTTGCAGAAGAAGTATTTGCTTGTTTGTGCATGTTAGCCCTGGTTTCCACCAACAACAGAAGCATCTTAATATTTAGCAAAAAGTTTTTGATTTGTACCTTTTTCTTTGAATTTGCATGTGTGTGTTAGCTGTGCAAGTTCTGGCTATATAAAGGACAGTCAGCAGTACAATAGAGATGCAGAAGGTCACATATGTAGCCATTTTCTGGCATATGGAGTGGACGGCAGAGCAGAGGTTATCACATTTCTTCCTCTGTCTTTCTCAGTGTGACAGCTCTGGCCTACACTATCTCTGTCCTCTTCAGACGCATGCGTCTCATCTTCAGTTTCACTCCATTCTCCAGGGCTGTCTTCCCTCAGCAAGGCAAGCGGCTCCCATTGTTTGGCCATCTTGTCTTATCGCTGCGCCGACCCCTCCTTTGGCTGTTTTCAGTTGTGTTTTGCTCGTCACTTGGTCTCGGCAAAACGGCAAACTGAGACACTGACAGCAAGAGGAGCCTGTCTAATGGAGCCTCACTCTGAGGAGAAAATAGCAAACAAACAATAGAGCAAGGAGAGAGGATGGATTGTGTAATTCAGGAAGAGAGGATGGGGAGTGAATTTGCATACTGTGCGTCCCAAATAGTGTCAGATATTAGAATTAGAGCATCCCCAATTATAGTACATTTCCGGTGGGTTTTTGCAGTTTGCATCTGTGCATCTTTTTCAGCTAATGTTGTCCACAAATGCTTGTACAACAGAAGAGAAGGGTTTTGTGAATTCACTTAAGGTTCCCAAGGAAGACGTGGAAATGTCATGGGATTTTTAAATTGTGATTTTTAGGACTTGAACCATAATGGAAATTAATAGAATCAATATCCATGTAATCGTATTAGGATAATTATTATTAACTAATGTCATTTTTTTCCTGTGACGGTAAAGCTGAATTTTCAGCATCGTTACTCCAGTCTTCAGTGTCACATGATCCTTCAGAAATCAGTCTAATATGCTGATTTGATGCTCAAGAAACATTTCTTCTTATTATTACCTATGTTGAAAACACTTGTGCTGCTTAATATTTATGTAATATTAAAACAAACAAACAAACAAGCAAACAAACAAAACTTACTGAACCCAATGTTAATATATATGTATTATTTTACACTCACTTTTCTAATTCTCTAAGGTATTGCAATTCATTTACTTCCATGTCAAGATTATTTATATAGTTCTTTTTATAGATATTCTTTCAAAACTATTTTTCTAATTATTTTTTAATGCCCCCACTGATTCTGTTCAAGGGCGACTGTGGAAAGGCAATAAACTTTGTAAGATGTTTAGGTGATGAGGGAGATGCCAAATATTATCTAGTTATAGTATATGCAATACAAGTCATAATGGAACTTAAATAAATAAATAAAAGCCACAGCAATCTCCTTTTTTGAAAATCCTTATACCGTAAACAAGCTGCCACGTTTTTATATGTATAATTGTGAAATGTTTAAAAAAGGTAGTTAAATTTATGAAAGTAATGAATTTAGCTAGATTATAAATTCATTGTTTACATGCAAAAAAACCTTTGACTCACTCACTGGGGGCTTGAAGATTTTGAAGCACATTTCCTGGAAAGCTGCTCACTAGGGCCTAAAGACAGAGAGATATACAACTTTGTCATCACCACCAAAAAGTGTGTAGTTTAAGTATTCAAATGGAGACAGTCAGCGTCTATGCTGAGAGCAAAAGTCACGACAAAACTAGAATGTCCTGTTGTAATTAACAAAGCTGCCACATTGCATACTTATAGTGTAGACAGCTCTGTTGATTAGAATTGGAGCACTTTAGTTTTGTCGTGCCACATGGTAGACTGTGAGAAGCAAAGAGGGTTGGACGGAAGAAGAAAGAGATAGAGAGGAGGTAGGAAGTAATGAGGACCTAATTAGCTTTGATTATAGAAACGGTGATGACAGAAGTGCCTGTGAGAGATACAGACAGGAGCACACACACATAGCTGCGTACAGAGATGATGGCTGGGAGGATTAGTTGGAGTGTGTGGCAGGCAAATCTCAACTGGCCCTCAAATGCGCAAAAAGTTCACCGCAACTTTGGCTCCCTGCGATCGCGGCACCGTGTCATTAATCCGGATGCGCTGGTGCGTGTAAATACGCACTTGTCCTTCCCTGTAGGCGTGTGCTTGCACCTCCCTCAATCCAATCCAGCCATCCAGCCCTCCTGAAATGTTTAATGGAATTAAGGCAATGAAAATGCAAGATGAATAAGGGACTAGAGAGGAAAGAAAAAAGGGTAATGAATCTGATGAATATTCAGGTGGCTTCTGGTCCGGCGAGAGCTGTCTGTCAGCTCTGATCCGTCGCCTCTCTTTCTCCACAGCAGCAACACAAAAACACAAAGGCTGCTTGACAGGTCTTTTTTCTCATAAATGCTCAGTTGTATGAGCGTGTGAATTTCTATGAGGGTGGACCAGGGAAATTAATAAGATAACATAATTAAGATAATTATTAAATCATAGGAAAGTCATGGAAATTAAATTGAATATCTTGCTCTAATTCAATGTCAAGATTACTTGTATATTACTTTTCATGCATATTGTTTTAAAACAGCTTTTTTTCAGTTTTTGTTTTTAGTTCAGTATTCATTCAGAATTTTCTTTTCAGTTCATTTTTAGTTAAGTATTTTAGTCTGCTAAAATTAATGTATAAACTGGTGTGTGTGTGTGTGTGTGTATATATATATATATATATATATATATATATAATATGAAGGTTTGTTATTAAAACATATTTTAGTTTAGTTGTTTAGTTCTTAATGTTTTATAATTGCCAAAGTTAATGCTTTAACTCAGTGGTTTTCAACCTTTTTGACTCAAAAGCCATTTTTCCCGAAACCCCCATTTTCCACCAAAAGCCATTTTTCATCAAATCTCCATTTTCCACAACAACATTCAAAGGTCACATTCATTATAAAAATGTCCATGCTGCTTTAAGATGAAAATGTGAATTCACCTATTTTAAACACAGTATAGCTATTATGAACAATTCATTCATGCAGTTCTTTCTTCCTTTTACCCCATAATGTCCAGTCAAAATTTCATACCTGGACCTTTTGGTGAAATTGACAGACTTGACTCCGGTTAGTCCGCTTAAACCCTGCCCCTGCAAGCTCATGCTCATCTGCCTTCATATTTGATGGATATAATATCACCCTGCATTTTTTTCTATTTCAAAAATTCATTACACTCATATGTACGTCACAATACAGAAGAAAAAATCTGTCACTACTTCTGTTTCATCACAACTCACGACTAAATTGACTTTTAATTATTTTAAGTCATCTTGAGGCCCCCTTGGAAGTTGTTTGAGGCCCCCTAGTGGACTCTGGACCTCTACTTTAACTAATATCACTTTAAATGTCTAAGAAAATTTTTAATCATAAACTAAAACCAAAATTAGTTCTTGGCCATTTTTATTTTAGTTTATGTTAATGTAGATTTTGTTATTGATAACACTAGGGCTGATGGTTCCGCACAAGTAAGAGTATTGCCCAGGCCTACAAGAATGCGTGAGCTGTCTCTTTCTGGGTCATTGGTCTCTTTTTGGCCTTTTTTGAGCTGAGTGCTCAAACTTTTCCTATCCTCCGTTCTGGCCGGCTGTCGCTGTGCCAGCTCTTGTGGTTTCTGTAGAGACGGGGTGGAGATGGTGTCGGCTTGGAAGCAGGGGGAAGGTGATGTAGACGATCACTTAGCAAGAGAGGACATGTCCAGACGGCGATGAGTCCGAGGGCAAATATTTAGCCCAGCCACTTCAGGAGGGGATCCAGGAAGGTAGGGAAGCGTCTTTGCCAAGCCCAGAGACGTGACTTCAGCCTGGGATGGAGACCCCAGCCGTCCTGCCCCCCCTCACTGAATCTTCTACCCCCGTATTCAGGGTCACGGATCTCATCTCTGGACTAATATCTCAAGCAGTCCACAGATGGGGAATTAAATTGGAGAGCTGGCTCGGTATCAGCCGAAGGATGAATGGATGGACGGATGGATGGAGCACAGGGTGGCAGAGGGAGGGAAGGTTAGAGAGAGATAGATAAGAGGGGCCTTTGCTGGTGATAGATGTGGAAAGCACACAGGAACAGTGGAGTAGAAACTGTTGGCAGGAGGAAAGCGAAGAGAAGCACACTTCTTTTTATTCACCTCAAACCTGACTGCAGGAAGCATATGCCGTATCTGTTCATGAGAACATGTAGGTTTCACACTTACACATGCGGTCCCTGTCGCCGTATTGCATAACAACAGCACTGTAGCTGAACATGAGGTGGCGAGCAGACAACAAAGCAATGAGCCAATTAGTGGCATACTGATTAAAAACTGTAGTGAAAAGCACTGAAGTTCAAAGGTCTCTAGCTGTAGACATATAGAGAAATGACAAAATGTTTGGTTACAGTTGATAGACCTATAGACCTTACTCGGGGTAGCGCAATATTTACATTTTGATGGTAATGAAAGTGAGGCTGTGAGGGATAGAGATACAGTTCTTTCAATAGATTGTTCTGCCGTTTAACAACATGCCAGTTGTTCAGTCCAAAAAACTGTCACTAGACAAAAACTCCATTAAACAATTTTAGTGACTTTTAAAAATGACATGCGATCTAGGGCATGCTACTTTAAAGATTTTTTTAGTATATTCCTCAGCCTCATTTTTATCTACGTAAAATTCAATACGGCCTATATTTAATAAAGTCTGTACTGTAACACTGCAAAATTAAAATGCTTCCATTATAATCAATGGTAGCTGAATTGCAGTTTCTTAGTTGTTTATAATGGGAGTGTTGTAGTTTTACTGCTTTGTTGCTTGCATGTGTAAATGTAAAGGAGGTTTTGTTTTATGTCATAATCCAGTTTGACAGGACAATTGATAAAAGCGAGTGCATTTATATTTTATCCAACTGCAACGAGTAACACTAGATTTTGTCAGAACTTGGTTTGTATTGAAGCCTCACTAGACTGAATGAGGTACTCCTCGTGTATATTAAACATGGAGAGACTGATTGTATTTAGAATCAGATAATATACAATAATTCTACAAAGAAAACCATGCATGTATTATGCTTCACTAAACTATATGCACAAGGTCTAATCAGATAATATACAATAATTCTACAAAGAAAACTTTGCATGTACATATAGTTTAGTGAAGCATAATACAAGGTCTATGTTTCATGCTTTTTGCTGTGTGACAGAGTGTGTGAATACAGAGTGAGTTGTTGTAATTGGCTGCTTTGTGATTGATTGTGTCTTTTTCACATTTGGTTTGGAATGGACAAATTATTTGTTGACCGAATCTTGTCATGTTGTATCTGGCTGTAATTTCTTTTTTCAATGTTAAAAACTCTTACTCCCGTCCCTGCTTAAAGTGCAGAACTATCAAAAAGCCATTCATGGGTTGATTTCCTCAGTAAGTTAATATGGAGCTCTGAGACCTCAATTTCTGGCTCAACCAATGGCATGAGTTGGGGGCAGAACTGCTTATTGGTTTTATGTCATAGTCACTGTGTTTGCCATTTCATTTAGTGTCACAAGTGGTGCAGAATTATATAGTCTGAGAACAAGACAGTTGTTCTGTCCTTAAAAATTGTTGAATACATTTTCCTTGTCATTTGAGAAATTTAAAAACATATGTTCACCTTATATTTACATTAATAGTTCATAAGTGCTTTAAAATGTTTTTGCCATTAGAGAGTGTTGGAGTTATAGCAGCTGTAATGTGTTTATTGTTAGTGTGTCAGACAGGGCCACGATCACATGCTCTCCTTCTTTTCTTTTTCTCTGTAGGTCTTCATCTCTCAGTCGCCCTTACACACAGATACCCGTGCATTGCCAGCTGTTTGCATTCAGTGCCTCAAATATTTGCTCAGCCTGTTGTCTTTGTCTGTTCCAAACACTCCAGCTGCACATTGCACATGGCCGTCTCTCTTCCCTTTCACACATATTCTGTCTGTCTGTCTCAAATGTCTCTGTTTTCACATTCATTATTTTTCTCTCTTATTCCATTCTCCCTAAATGTGAGAGTTTTGTTTACAGAAATCATACATTTGGGTGCCATTCAGTGGAATGATGTGGCTGTTTCTCAACATTTTGATCAGGGGGCATGAATATAATATGATATGAAGGATAATAATTTGTTTGTTTTTTTCACTTTTTGCTTTAGAAAGTGTTTGCAGAGAGATCACAGCCCTTACCATTCACAGAGTTTTAAATCAACTCAGGGCTGTCACTTCAATTCACAAGACATGAATCAATATTTTTTTTTTTCAACGAGTAGTCCATAGACCTTAGTGGGCCTCCGTCATCAAGAGAGTCCCAGGATTTGTGAAAACCATGGATGAGAGTGAGCATCTTTTACTCTGAAACGCCTCTGTAAAATCTCATTAGCAAAGTTAAAACAGCTTTGAGAGGTTCTGCAAAGGCCTGTGTGTGAGAGAGACAGATAGAGACCCACACACCTGTCTGCTTTGAACACACCTCTCTGGGCATCTGTCATTCACCACTGTGGGCAGCCAGTCCCGTAACACCTGTGTGCTAACCTGCCAGTTCAACTTGCCCAATAGGAGGCGGGGACTCTGTCAAAGGACGGGTGTTAACTCCCTTGTCATTCTGTGATTGGCCGGTTTGACAGTCACCCTGACCTAGTAGTGGCTCAGAACACTGTGCATACAAATCACAGTCTAACAAGCCTGTAAGTCAGAGGATTCACTTTCAGTATATCACCATTTAAAAAACACAGTTTTCTAAAACTTCCAGGACTTCAGTAGAATGTCTGTGCACAAGAGGATGAATGTTCATGAGGTAACACCCTCAGCAGTGTTTTTCTTCCTGTCAGTCCCTACATCAGAAATATGTGTACCTGCTACACAGTATGTGACTACCTTTGCATAGACCTATAGAAAAAGCCCTGCTCTGAATACTTGGTACACTGTATATAGTATAATCTGTGTAGTATACTTTGTATGGTACACTCAGAACAATACTTGATCTTTTTTTGTCTACTTTTTGTTTTAGGTTGTGTTGTTTGTTTTTTATTTATTTATTTTCTGTGACAAATGGATCTGGCTCTTGCTGATCCTTTTTGTTTTGTTTTGTTCTGTTCTTGGTTTGGTGTGGTTTGGTTTGGTTTGGTTTGGTTCAGTCTGTTTTTAGACTGTTTTATTTTAATCTATGTAGTTTTGATAAATCTGCTTGCATAGCACTAGAAAATAGGAATATCCCGATCAGTTTTTTTTGTGCTTCTGATCCGATCAGAGTCTTTGAATATTGAGTATCTGCCGATACAGAGTCCTGATCCAATACTTATATATTCCTAGTGTTTGGTGCACAATTAAAGTACATTAAAGTTATTAAAAATCAACAAAATGTATACAGAGCTGTGCATAGAATAAAAGTAATGTGTGTGTGTGTGTGTGTGTATGAAACACTATCTCTATGTATATATCTGCACATACTGTATAAAGACATTGGTAGAATATGGGACTACTGATGTAAACTTTATATACATAAACATATACATATACGATAAGCAGAATAATTGCAAATAAAGGGTAAAAAGTGGAGATATGGTTAGAAAGCATGACGCTTGCACTGTCATAATGCCAGTCTGTCAGTCAAATCCGAAGTAAGATGAAATTCATAGCAACACGTTATTGCAATAGCGTCTTAGATAGTGTGACAGCAGATAAAAGTAAACGATAAATGAATGATTGATCGTTACAAAAGTGCACATCAAATACATTGAACACAGAAGCTCAAACATGTGTGAGGCACTAGAACAGACCTGATGCACATCTGAGCATCTTCTTTTCCCTTTAATGGCGGTTTGCACATCTATTGGAAGGCCACATATTGCACGTCACCGGCATGACAGCTGACATAAAATAAGGATCAGTCGTAGACAGGGTTGGGAGGGTTACTTTTAAAATGTATTCCATTACAGTTACAGATTACTTCATTAAAAAAGTATTCAGTAACGTAATCCACAATGTAAAAAGTAATGTAATCTGATTACTTTTGGATTACTTCGTTACATATGTAGATAAAGTAAAAAAAGAAATATCAAAGTACTTTTATTTAATTATGACTTTAAAATTAAAACAAATAAAAACTATAGTAAAAAACTATTAAAAATCCTGTCTTGTTTCACCATCTAGATATTACAGCCCGTATATTTATATAAAAGGCTATGCAGACATCTAGTGGCTATACAGTTTAGCAGTTTTATTTTTATTATGTTTTATGTCTTTAACATGTGCAAGAAAAAAATAAATATAGTTTATACATAACATTAAAATTTACACCATATACATATTAGTCTATTTTTAAAAAGCTTGTTGAAACGTATACAGGTGCATCTCAATAAATTAGAATGTTGTGGAAAAGTTCATTTATTTCAGTAATTCAACTCAAACTGTTAAACTCGTGTATTAAATAAATTCAGTGCACACAGACTGAAGTAGTTTAAGTCTTTGGTTCTTTTA
>JAFVLL020013176.1:0-118832 GCA_021397915.2 Tor tambroides | reverse complement strand
ACATTATACAAGTTTCACTTTTTGAATGGAATTAGTGAAATAAATCAACTTTTTGATGATATTCTAATTATATGACCAGCACCTGTATAATATAATAAATATAATATAATACATAATTGATATAATAGCTGAGTCCTTAGCCATCTTCAAGAATCGGCTAAAAACACATCTCTTCCATCTTTATTTGACCCTCTAACTCTAGCACGCTCTATTCTAATTCTATTCTTTAAAAAAAACTTACCCCTTTTTAGACTTGCACTCTATTCATTTACTAACTGCTTGTTTTCTTTAAAAAAAAAAAACTAACACTAGCTTCTCTATTCTTTTTGTATTCTATCTATTGGTTTTCTTTTACTTATTATACTATTAACAAAAATCAAAAAAAGGCTTATTATATATAAATATTTATATTTATATACGTTTAGTTACTTATTAAAATATATATTTTATAGACACAGTTCCTGATAGTACTTGGTATTGGATTAAAAAGAAAAAAATAAATAAACAGGAAAATGTGAAATGTGAATCTGCAGATTCCATTTGGCCCGGGTCATGAAGTACATTAGCCATTATTTAGGAATTAAATGATCTTTCCCGAGTGTGTGTTTCCTTACAGAAAATAATAAAAACAAAGCAATGTCCCAAAAGTCACCATATGCACTGAAAGAATGAGAAAAAATTATAAAGGAGAGAGGAAGAGAGCAAGAGTAATGGATGTTATCACACACCTTCAATCAGCAGTATGGGCCGCACAACTCATGGTGCCGGATTACAGCCAGCCAGTCGTGACGTCAGCCGTGTGCGTGATTCTGACACCAGCAGAGATAAACACACACACACACACACACACACTCGTCTGCCCACTGCCACCCACTCCTCTCTAATCTAATTACAGCCCTTCAACCAGCTGCTTGTGTCGGCAGACAGCAGCGGCAGGTCGGAGGCCGGTGCAGAGTATCAGCTGTATTAAATTTTCATAAACTAAATCTTTCGAAGACAACCTGATACTGCTCTTCTTTTAATAAGTGGACCAGCTGGACAAAAGCACTGTGGATTCAGACCTCACCCAGTCTATTCACTAAAACCACAGTCATCATCATAACCTTACCTTCTAAATGCCTTCACACACAAAAACTAGAGCATTCAGCACAACACCACATTCTTCCCCGAACACTGAGCCGTACACATTGGATTCTCAGCTCTGTCCAATTAAAAAAAACACAGCAGGAACAGCAAACGTGAATAGCGGTGTCAGATATTCCTCTTCCATGCCATCACGGAGTGCCTTGAGCCCAGGTTACACCATCAGCAACTTTGTCACAAAGTCACTAGTAGAAATGGGAATGAGTACTCACATACTCCAGAACTCAGAAGGGACAGCAATTAATTGTGACATTAGGGTACATTTACATGACAGCAATGTACCAAAAAGTGAAAAAAAAATAAAAAATTCTTTGCATTTTTGAAGTGTTTTGCATACAGATGACAACATTGTCCAAATGATCTCCGTTCACGAAAATCCAAGAAAATGACTAAGAATGCTGCACTACGCATGCCAGGCCAGTAGTAGGCGACGTCACTTGTAAAGAAACACTACACTTCTGAGCACATACCTAGAGTTTGAAACCTAGAGTTTCACAAGTTTGTGGTTTTGTATTTTCAAAAAGTTTCCATTTTCAAAAGTTGGCATTGTAGTCATTTACTCACTCTCCACTTGTTCCAATCCTGTATGAGTTTCTTTCATCTGCTGAACACAAAAGAAGATATTTTGAAGAATGTAGGTAACCAATAGAGTTGGGTTAAAAAAAAACAGAAAAAAAACCCCAAAAAAAAAACCCACTGACTTCTCGATTTTAAACGATTCTCATTTTTACGAAACAATATCGATTCTTAAATACCAAGAATCGATTAGTATAGCCTGTTTTCAGCTAATGAATGGAACATTGTAGCACTCTTCCCATCCAAATAAATCACAATAAGCTTTGTTACTTTTGAAATGAAAAAGTCTCAGATTTAAAAAACCATATCCTGTCTCATGTAATCGCTCAATCAGTGTTTCAACCGCGGAAAGACGTATAACAGCTTATACACAATATCACGTAACAGCACATTTACTCAAGGAAAAAAAAAAAAACATATTCGGTGACCATCAGCTAGAAAAATGAACTCTAGAGAAGAGCATTTTTCTAAATATATGCACCATATAACATATTCTTTATAATTTTTACTGTTTTTCAATATTTAGAATATGACAGCCACCATTTAAATGTTTAGATTTCAAAAAACTAATTGGAGTAAAACTATAATTATGTAATTGTAAAGTTACTATTATAGCTTAATTATTATTAAAAACTTCACTGAGTGTAATTCAAGTGTTTGTATACAAAGCTGTTAATTTTAACCTTCAATATTACAGTAATGTAGCACCAACTGACTCTCATGTATATTTTACAGCATTAGTTAAGAGATTTTTTCTCCTTGAGAATTTGCCATATACTGTATATGATTTATATCCAAAATAATTGATACTGAGTCTAATCAAATTAAATCAGAATCGAATTGCAAGCTTGTGAATCAAAAATCAAATCGAATTGTGAAATTTGTGTCAATACCCAGTCCTGTTAACCAAATAGTTGCCAGTAGCCATTGACTTCCATAGTATTTTTCCATTTGTTAACCAACATTTTTCAAAATATCTTTTATTATTTTTTTTATTTTTGGGTTATCAATTCAAAACTATTTAATTATGACGCGCATAACGTCCATCAGCAGCTTTGTCACTGTAAGTCACCACCAATCACCGTTTCTGGCATTCCTAGTTGCCCTGGTAACATAACTGCATGTTGACACTGACCTTTTTATGCTTCTAAAAATGAACATTCTGGAGGGAAAAGGGTTGTAAATAAATTGCACCAGCGCATAAAGCATCACATTAAAGAGACTGACATCAAAAAACAATCTGACTGCTATTTTTCAGCCAGCCTGAAGTCTTTCAGATGCTCTTTTCCTGACAGTTATTTCACACGGTTTTGCTAACATGTCTTAAGAGGGTGGGATTTTGGAGAAAGGGGGGTTTAATTCAGTGTTTATGTCCTAGGAGATCTGTAATACCTGGATAAAGGTATCCTTGGGTCACTCGAGTCTTAGAGGGGCTCAGCCTGAGCTGATGTGGTCATGAGTTTGAATCTTGCTTGACTGACAATATGAAACAAGAAAAATATAGAAATTGCATCTATTTGTAAATAGATTTGGTTGTATGTTTTGTGATTTCACTGGAAGGGAGAGTGTTTGGATGAGAGAGAGCTTATTGGATTAAATTTCCTTAAGTAAGGTCTAGCAACACCTATGAAGCCATCCGTTAGCATTCCCATTCATCTCAATTAGTTGCTAGCGCATCTAGCGAAAGCTGTGACGTGCAAACCAGCAGACAATTTGGTCACTGTCAAAATATCTTCTGTAATATATTGAAATATTTACAACTTATATTCTGCTTGGAAAAACTGTCAGAGCACATGGCAACTTTTAAATAGCTGTCAGTGGGGAAAAAAATATGCTTTTTGGGTCCAGATGGTGTAGCTACAGTATCTACCAGCATGGGCTAACTCTACCATGCTATCCAGCTAAATCTTCACTCCTTGGCCAAGTCTGGTGTAGGTTTGTCAAAATAGTTAACATTGCTTAGAGCTTCTTTAAATGAGTCTTTTGACTAAGTTTGTGCTAATTTATCAATGTATGAATTCACTGCTACTGCTTAAAAAGGACATTTAAACCTCTCTGAAGCTACAACTTCTGTTCATAATGGAGAATTGTAAATCATAAAGGCATGTTCATCAATTACTGTTAGCCTTAGCTACACGCAACAAAATATGACTCAAATTTATGCATTTTCAACATCATAAAGTGGCTGTGAATGCATGGGCCTGTAGATGTTTCCTGCAACTTTTCACAATAGGGGGAAGGTTGGCTCACAAAAAAAGCCCACTGTGAGTCAGAGCTCTTAATCCCTCCATAAGCACAGTTTCACCTTTTTTCCAAGTTGTGCTTCTTGAACGCTGTGTGAACATGCTGAGAGAGTACAGCAAGCTTTTGTACAGGGGAATGTAATTTCCACAGAGAAAGAACATCCAGCTTGTTGCTGATCTGTTTGATGTTGTTTCAAAGTTCCTGCTACAACACAGCACATACATCATTTAGGAAATATTCTAAAGTTGACTTTTACTCAGCCGTATTCATGTGCAGTTTTGAAAAACACTTGCTATTAGGTTGGAAATCCATTCAAAATGTTCAAGAGCATTCACAGGAACTGCTTATCCTATAACAAGTGGGTCAATGACAAATCAGACTGTTCAGTATAAAAGAAAAATCTAATATGCACAAAATCATTCAAAGTTTGGGGTTGATAATTTAAAAAAAAAGAAAAGTTTTTATGCTGAACAAATTGATCAAATTCAGTAAAAACCGTAATCATGTGAATTAGTAAAAATTAATATTTCAATTAATTAAAAAGACTACAAATGTTTAAACTCTAGTGTATATATAGTAACATTAATATATTTTACATACACCATGAATTCATGTAAAAGTAGTGTATACATCTTAGTTTTTTTATTAACTTTAGACTTTAGATATTTTGTGTATCCCGAAGCTTCGGAGGACAAAAGTTTCCTATTAAGCAAAATAAATTTTAATTTGAAAATTAAAACATGTTCAACAAAGAAAATGTGTATTCCAGTCACTGCATGTATGAATAGCATTTTAATGTATTTTTTTAATGAATATAATTAGGTCTGGACAAAAGAAAACTGAGCATCTTTGACCTTAGCAACAATTTACATCAGGCAGTCAGGGAAGATATTCATTCCCCCAACAGGAAGTTGTTAATTAAATTCAAGAAAGCCCCTATACATCATTAAGGGACTTTGCATTTCATCATTTGGGTCTGTTCAATTCTAAACTCCTATCGTTGCTGAGGTGATTAATTGCTCTCCACATAAAATGGGTCTGAATCTGAATAATCCTCTCATGGTCATTTACAAAGAGATTAATTCTGGCAGTCATCCATCCAGACAGACAATAATACAGGTATCTCTGCTGCCCACCGTTGAATCACAAAAGCCCAAATCAGTCTTTAACCCCTTAACTGTCACCCGTCCCCTCTGTGGGACGCCTAAGTTTACTTCACTATATTACAATAAATCCTGATCTAATCTTGACAAACTATATATCGTTGGAAAGGTCTAAGACTCCTAAACAGATATTTTACCACTTTTTTTGTTAAAAAATTATGTAGGAAAATTATTAGATTAATTTATGACAGGAGTGCACCTAAAAACTCTACATCATAACAGGAGTTCTGACCTTTGTCACAGACCATCTTCTTAGTTGCCTTTTTCCCTATCACGCTTTAGAAATCATAAGAAATTATATATCAATTGAAAACTTAAAATCTCAAAATTCATGCTTTGAAACCCATTTTAAAATCACACATTGCATTACCATGGAAATGGTACATAAATATCATGTTACAAAATGTTTTCGTTCATGAATTATAAAAATTTAAGTTTGGATAGTGCACTATAATGTCTATGTTCAAAACTGAGTGACAGTTAAGGGGTTAATATTTAGTAAGGCTGAACTACAAACGTAGTGAATGACAAAGAGAAGTCGTCTCACTCAAACAGTTTACTATTAAAAAATTTTTTTTTTTTAAATTATTTACAACATTGGGAACTTGATGTTCATTTGTAATAATACTACAACAGTACTGAATACGCTAAAGCACCAAAAACCTACAGAAAACCGCCAAAAGATACTCACGAGATGAAAATTCCTTTGAAATCCACACAGAAATTACACATTTCCAAAGTTGGCGTACAAGGAAGCACAGAATCACAGTACACATCTTTCGACATATTTCAGTGGCAGAGGAATGATAGCGTCCTTCAAACTAAACTAAATCTTACAACCGACTGGATACACAAGCCAGGATGGCAGTTAGCCCTCAATCAACTTCTATTAGTCTAATACAGTCTGACTGCCTTCCTTAATCACAGGTCAACATTAAACTGCTTACCCTCTTTCCTTAAGGACTGCACTTTAAAAAACATGTTTGTGATAACCAAAACTTTATGAAAGTGCAATATGTTGCCACAAGACCATGTACAAGTCATGTATTGCCCCACAGAGATGTAGCCTAATTGCTGTTCAGAAACAGTGCCTACAGCCATAAAGAGTTAAGAAACATCTTAATCGCATCAATGGAGATTGTAGGCCAGATTTCAATGGGATTACAGTGTCATCGCCGCTCTCACTGCCCACAGAAAGTTCAGTTAAAAAAAACATGGACATACAAGGACACTTTTTACTGACCTTGAGTCAGACTGTAATGTAACTGGCCAATGAGAGGAAAGATATGAAGCATTAAGCAATATCATCTCAGGATTTATGATGTTATATAAGGCCATGCAAGTTGGTCAAGAGTAAAAAAAAAAAAAAAAAAAAAAATGCTGGCATCAAAGATAGTGATTCACATGCAATGTTTAACAACAGCTAGTGAGTCACTTAGAGCTGTTCTGAAAACTGTGAGAATTTGGCTTTTTTGTGACCATAAACAATATTGTAAGGTTTCTTATGTGTGAAACAAAACTGAGTGAAACACTGCCTAATATCTGTCAATGCAGTTTGTTTTCTGCATAGCCTGACTCCCTGGAGGCCTTTATAATGTCTTCAGGTCAGACAGAACAAATGTTCCCACAAGAATTTACAAATCACAAACACAGTGTCAGTGTCGCTTTCAATTAGAATTACTTCAATTTTTACTAAAAAGCAGTGTGACCTCGACGGCCTGAACAGAAGAAATAAAACCATAGAAGATTTGCATGTTAAAGAAGGTGGAGCGATATGTGGCGATATTACGTAATCGCCACTAGGGTTGGGTACCGAAACCCTTATGTATGTACCGGGCCGAATCAGAACGCAGATTTCGGTGCCACTTAAATGCCTGAGCTATCGAAACATTTGCCCTCTGATGTTCCGAAACGGACGTAAGAAGCATCATCACCGCACGTGATCACTAGTTAGATTATAATGCATTCATGTGGTGTTGGAATAATCAGAAAAATAATTTACTGACTGAGAAAAATCATGTGAACCCAAGTTGGAAAGCTCTGATAATACAAACTCCAATATCTTTGTCGTAAAGTTAGTGTCCATGTTGTTTTCACATTCTGACTTAAAAGCACAACTCGGGAAATGAGACCATCCGAGGAGCATGTGAATGCTACAGTTACAATTGCTTTGATGGAAACAGGTAGCCTACCATTTGCTAGCTACATTAAACATGCTTAAATTTAAATGCCTAAAGCTAAACTTCCCGTGTAATGACTTACAGTGAGAAGCATTGGAAACCTGTTGTCCAACAAAAGAGAACATTATAGTGTTTTTACTCACAAAAAGAACCAGTCAAATGGTTCTTTTTGTGATCTGATGTGGCTTCTTGCCACAGAATAAGGCAGAATATATATTCTATACTGTAATAAAGGCTATGTCGATTAGCAATGGATTATAAATATAGCACCCTTAATTATGAAAATACCAGAGATGGCTTGAAGAATACAGATAAACATTGTCGCAGTCAATGTTGTCTTTATGTTTCATCATTCAAAATGTTTATATCTTCTTTTTACTCAGTTACAGCGGTAGGGATCATCATCATTTTTATTACTTCTGTATTAAAAAAAGTAAAATATGTGGTGTGTCCCATACTTGGAATTTTGCTTTGCATTTCACCCATCCAAGTGCGCTCATCCGGAGAGGTCTCATCTCAGTCATGGTATTGAAGGTAGAAGAGAGCGCTGGTCATTCACTCCCCCCACCTAAAATTCCTGCCGGTACCGAGACTCAAACCCCCGACCTTTGGGTTACCAGTCCGACTCTCTAACCATTAGGCCACAACTACCCCCAATGAAACTGACATTAAAGGGATAGCTCATCCAAAAATGAAAATTAGTCTACGATTTACTCACCCTCAAGGCATTCTAGGTGTATACGACTTTCTTCTTTCAAATGAGTCCAATCTGAGTTATATTAAAAATTGTCCTTGCTCTTTCAAGCTTTATAATGGCATGGGCCTGTGTTTTTGTTCAACAGTCCAAAAGTAGTCAAATAAAGCGCACACTTCCATAATAAAACGCGCATCACGTGAATAAAGGCCTCCTGTAGCGAATCGATGCGTTTTTCTAAGACAAATATCTTTATATTAAAAAAACGATATAAAGACCTTTTTCTCACTTCCGATAACTGTCGTACGCAGAAGCCATTCCGGCGGATGACATAGGACGTATGCGCAGCGCACGCGCCAGTGATTAGTGACAAACACGGAAGCACGACGGAGAGAGAACAAAACAATACGCCGGTCAAGAATTAGAAGCACAAAACAAGGATTTGTAAATAAAAATGTCAGAGTATTTCGATATAAGCCAAGAGGAGACTGGTTTTCCTTTGGTAAAGTAAGGAAACTTTGCTTCCTTTGTTCCTGTAAACAAACTTTGGTTTTCGCGAGACTCACAAGCGCATGCGCTGTGCCTACGTCCTACGTCATCCGCTGGAAAGGCAGTTTCTTGTAAACGTGCGTATGACAGTTAGCGGAAGTTACACAAAACTGTTTACATCGTTTTAAATATGGATATTTTTCTTACAAAAATGCATTGTTTTGTTACAGGCCTTTATTCACGCTCCGGGGCTGTGTGATATGGGTTTTATTATGGATGCGTGCCCTTTATTTGACTACTTTTGGACTGAGCTAGTCAATTTCTTCTTAAAGGGTTGGGGATATAATATATAATCATCTCAACAACAAACAAAAATGACAAAAGTCAAAAGAAATTTTCCAACATTATAGAAAAACAAACATTTATCTGTGTACATACACAGGCTACATATCTGCATTTCTGCCAATACTGTGCCACCAGAGAGAACTGGATGTGCCACCATGAGAATTAGCATTTGGACTGTGCTAATGCACTGCCACTTGAACCCACCCTGGGGGTTGGGCACAATTTTACCCTGGACAGGATTGACTCAGACAGAGTGATTTATACGTCTGCACAACCTCCAGGGTGCATTAACTGGACATACCACCACGTATTTGCTGTTAGATGCCCAGCGGGTGAGCTAGTAGTTACTATAACAGTCTAACCCCATCACAAAACGGCCAGGTCATCGGGAGAATATCGCACATTTTATATAATGTAAAGCAGCTGTTAGCAACTAGCTGATGTAACCACTTCTGAAAGAGAAATAATGCTAAAATATAGCACAAACAGTGCCAAGTAAATAAGCACCTGAAATGAGATGGCAGAAGAGACAGTAATTCATCTCTTCTCTAGTCTAGCACACTCTGGACGACGTGAAATAGGTCAGTGTTTGAGTGTCGTGCTTGGCCCTCCGCCAATGCTCCCCAATATTCACCAATCCGCTTCTCTTTTTTTATTCCTTTATTGTTGATCTGTAAAAGCAGTCATATGTAAACAAGATGGCAGATGAAGTAAACTGCAGACATTTTATTAATACTTCTAGACATGCTGCACTAATAAATGAGTGATGGGGAGGATTTTTCATTTTTGGGATGAAGCCTTGAGAATTTAAGCATTCCTAAAATGGAGGGCAATTGTGCTTCTCTCACACATGTAAGGCTAATGGTTTGTGTTGAAATTGTCCGAATGATGCTGGAGACTGAAACAGGAAAGAAATAATATGACAAAAAATCCTCACAAGCTCAATGTTTTTTCTTCACATGGATAGCGTTAGGTGGATGAATCTCAGAAATTGCTTGGATCTTACCGTGAACACTACCATGGCATGTTTATCTGTAATTAAGAGCCCCTTTCCTAAATACGAACACAAATCACAGGTCTATGCATGCTTTTCATTCTGTTCAGAGGATTTGGGTCACATTTTAATCCTGCAGTCAGACAAACCTCACAGAGTTCAGCAGTTAATTACTATAAATCAACATTACTTTAATAATGCACTCTGTTTATCTACATAATACACATTACATTGTATTATAATGAATTAAACATTCATATTTCATTGTTGATTCATTTATGAAACATTTATGAGAGCTTCTTCAACTACAGACATTTAAATGTCCCAGGGGTTGATTTCTATTAAAACTGAGAGATTTCAACATCTTTCTGTTTGTTATATAAAGGTTTGTTATATCTAGGAAACATTTTACCCAGTCTTTATTTATTTCTGCTACATTTCAAACGTATATTTATATACAGATTTTAATTTTTATTTATTTATTTTATTATTTTATTTATTTTATTTATTTATTCATACATTCAGTTAGTTTGTTTTTGTTTTTTGTTTTTTTGCACTTGTGTCATTTGGCGCTTGTGTTATTTATACATTTTTGAAGTTCAACAGTCCCACAACAACTATTTTGGCCCCAAAAAAGTTTATTTGTTTATTATTATTTATTATTATTATTATTATTTACTACTACTACCACTATTTTACCAATGTGACAACAGTATAAGCAAATAGCATGCCTAAAATGAAATATGAGCAAAGAAAACAGAAGTCAAATCAAGAAAACAATAAAATTTCAATTGAATATTAATATTACTAATCATACAAAAATACATATTTTTCAGACATTGTTAGTTGACTATTTAACTTAAGTTTGAGATGCGTTTTATGTAAGTCCACCAAAAATGCTCTTAGTTAAAGAAACACCCTTATATGTGATTGTCATATATTATTCCAATATCTAAACAACTCCTAGGTAATAAATTATGAGGGAAGCATGTACGGGCAAAATATTTAAAGTTGTGAACAACAATACCAACATTCATAACTGATTATTGAGAATACAGTGACAGCTACTCCCTGCTCTGCATCCATATCATCATCTCTTTTAGCCAGTAAAAGCAGGATATTATAGGCTAATTCTACCTCAAATAAAGATCATCAGCCAGACAGAGATCTATTGAATGATTTCTAATAATCCTCCGGAAGTGGGAGAAGGAATGTGACCTGGCACCTAACATCAGTTCCCAGTGTGTGTGCCATCTGCTGTGGAGCACCTCCATAGGGCTGCTTTCATCAACACCTTCTGTTGAGCTGTTCACACTCACAGCAGTGTGGCCTTAATCCTTCATCAGCTGACCCAGCGTTGGGCCACTTTAATTGCAAAAATACTTCTCAGGAGCCTGTAAACAAGATGCAACTGCATTTCTCTATGATATGAGTCGACAAGGTCTGAGCTGGAATAAGTGCTGAGAGATTCAATAAAGGCCTGATCTGCTGTGCTTACGCAAGGATTTTATTTTGTCGATGCCTTCTGTAAAATCAAAGCAATATTTAGTAACAGGCCCTGTAAAATGTCTGCAGCAGTTATGTAAGAATAGGGCCTCTAAATCTATGAGCCCAAAACAGGACATTAAAAAAAGCAATAAAGCCATAATGGTTTGGGGTTGTGACCACACACTAGGGTTACATGACGAGGACAATAAGAATGGACCAATAGCCAGATGGCCTGAGACCAGGGATTGGAGCCATATTATGTTCGTTGATCATTTATTTGTGTTTTTATGCCTTTCAAACGTAGCATTTGGTTTTCTGATATTTATAAAACTACCGGTGGGTCACACTGGATAACCAGTTGAATACTTTTGATATTTTCAGTATTGCTACTTTAATTAGCAGCTAACAGTTTGTTGTGATTTTACTGTTAGACAGTTTGTACTGAACCTAGCATTCCATGGACATGGGTTAAATTTTCAGGGAATTATTTTTGCTATTAACTAATAATTGCTATAAGATTCTACAATACCTTGTCTAAATAATTAAAATATCTATATTTATAATATAATATAATATAATATAATTATTTATTTAATAATTATTATTTCATTACTTATAATATTATTTAATTATATATAAATTATCTATATTTATACTTAAAACAATATAAAAAATAACTGTGCCAAAAATTGAATTTAGGCATTAAAATATTATAATGTACAGTATGAAAAATGGATGTTCGTTCTGAGATTTGCTAAATATCACATTTAATAGTGTTATTAAATTTTTTGTGTTTTTGAAGATTAAATTTAAGTGAGCGTTAGATGATAACAAATATAATCTAAATACAAAATAAGGGATATTTGCATTTATTTAACATGTAATTCAAATTAGCCAATAATCAATAGGACAAATATATTATGTATCCCTATTTGATTTATAAAGAAAACATAATATTTAATGAAAAACTAAATTTATTTATTTCTAACATCAAATATATTTCTAAAAATGATATAAATAAAATAAAAGCAGTGAGGCTGATAATATTATTAAGGCAAGTACAAATCTGACCTGACTGGATCAGCAAAGCAGAAAAAACAAACAAACAAACAAAAAAAAACATTATTATTGAGCACTCTAGACTTCAAAATCAGAGCTTGGATAGTCATTATGCATGCAGACAAAAGAGCGCTGGTTCTGCTGACAGGACACCTGTACTCAGCAGCATCATAAAAACCTTGACATCTTTGTGTCGTCTGTTGTGACTAACACACCACCTTCTCTGAGGACCCTTTAAAGCAGACCAGTGGCACATCCTGAACAGAAGAGTATGGCGCCTACATAACCACGTGCACATACCCAGACACAAACACACGCCACGCCTGGGCACATTAAAAAGGCCTGCTGGGGGTCAGGCTATGCAGCTGCGGCCACTATTGATGTGAAGAATCAGACAGATGGGCCTAAAATGCCCCAGGAGAATAAACAATACAAAGGCAACATGAAACCACAATAACGCAACCTGGGCACAAAAGTGTTTCATCACCACTAATAACTACTCGGTCAGAGGGCATCCAAACTAGTCAGCATTGTTGTGAAATCGGTATAGCTACTGGCCCTGGTGGATATTCATTGATCCTTATTACAAAATCTCACAGAACAATGTCTATTACTTCAAAACTCTGAACCAGGATCACATTTATGTTAGTGTGATTACCTGTAATAAATAAATAAATGCAAGGTTTAAGCTTAAGGCCAAATACAGTGAAAGCGCAATCACCTCCATTTCAAACTAGATCTGGGGAACCATCAAGTGCTTGGTTGTTCGAGATTATATACTTTGGAATGTACTAGTGAAGTAAAAGTTTCTCAAAATAAAAACACTCGGATGAAGTACAGTTTCTTGAAAAATGTACTTAAGTACAGTAACAAAATATATACTTTGTCCGCTACTGCTTATGTGACTTGTGCTGGCAAAATGAGTCACAAATGAGCAAATTTTCAAAAATGAGTTATATTTAAAAAAAAAAAAAAAAAAAAAAAAAAACTGTTATAGTTGTCTCTGCATATTAATCTAAGGCATGATAAAGTATAGTTCAAAATATAATACATATATAAGGCATATAAGGACATACGCAATGATATAATGATATACTATATATACATATATTGATAGACGCAAATGAACTAGGCTGCAGAAAGGGAACAAAGCCACCGTCTAAAAGAGAACATGGTTGAATTCAGCCTCAGCTTTCGCAAGAGTAAAAAGACAGAGGCTTTGAAAGGCTGATATACCTACTGGATTTAATTACTCTCATGATTTATCCTGTGACTCACTGCTCATACTGTGAGATGACGGATAATGCCCAAGACTTTCCACATGTCAACAACAAAACTCACCCTGAACGACCCACTGGATCATCTGCTTAAATTATGATCCAATCGCAGCTGGCTCGACCATGTAATGCAAGGTGCCAATATGATGTCAAATCTGTCAGCTATTCATAGACCACCTCTTGCTGTTTTTTTTTTGTTTTTTTTAAGACTATCCCTGAGCCAAAGTGGAGACTGTACTAAAGTCCTTTATTTCCTAAAGCCCTGAGAGCAGTGCTGACAAAGACTCTAACTGCATTTTCGTCTGTTACCTCTAAACGCAGTTCATTTCCGCATCTCTGCTGAAGTCATCATGGCATTCCTCATATAATCATGGCTTTACAATCCCATGACACTGTTCCAGCTCTGCTTTTTTCATTCCACATCCCTTCTTACACCACCAAAGAAGACAGAGCTCTGCATTCCAGTTGTGTTATTACAGACTTCTGTAAGTTTGATGCAATGTAGTTTGTAACTAAAATGCAAAATGGGCAAACGGACTAATTAAACGCATAAAGTCAGTCAAAAATTGTATAAAACACTTCTTACATTACCTAAACCAGCTGTTTTGATTCAAAACCTAGCTTTTGGCAATCCAACTCACTAATCTAAATTATTTGGCATATAATAAAAGTAACAAAAATGTTCTTAAACTAAACATGACATGCATTAATATTGCCATGAACTTTATAGGTCCAACAATAAGAAAAATGTTAATGACATTTGTGCCGAAATGGCGTTTAACTGGACACACATTATTTAAGATAGGACACATTCAAAAATGCTTCCTCTTCCCTTTTAAAGATGCAATGTAACAATATTTTTGTCTGTATTGTGATGTAGGCTACATCTGAGTTAAACAGATAGCGAAAAACGGAAAATGTAGGCAGAGACTTTGTTTTATTTATTGGCTGTTATTTGAATGGAGGCAGATAAGAATGCAGATATGAATTAAGTTTGCTAAAAAAATGGACTAAATGATTGAAGTCCAGCATACATCACTAGAGAGAAGTCGTTTTACTGGAAGATCAGAATATGAGGTAAGAAAAAAAAAATCATATGCATAGATAAATTGTTCACAATATGCTCAATAACATGCACTTAAAAATGCACAATGCATGATTATATTGTTAGATGTTAGATTGTTTCCCTGCTATCCATAACCTCTGACCTACCGGTTAGGTTTAAACTACTTTACTGAGGAAACCAACAAAGATTGCATTAAAAAGTGATGGTTAGTTCCTTGTGCTCAGAACAGGCATTAGTTTGCGGTTGCTCAAACCAAATGACCTAATATAGTGAGATTTTGGCTAATGACTAATGTTCGGAACAAGAATTTTGAGATGCAAGTTCTAACTTCGTGTGACCATTCCCTTACGGAGCCATCCTAATCCAAACAGACAGCATATTCCAAACAAACAGCCTTTAAATATGGTTTGAGCAGCTGTATTTTTATACAAGTACTTTTCATAAACACAACAGGTCATCAGTGCCACATTGTGCACTGCAATGACAGGCACCCTGTCAAACCTTGGATGTCTGGATGACTTCACCAAGCTGTCATTTTGGCTCGTCTGATACCCTTCAAACCTCTATTAGAAGCCTAGAATGATCCAAGACATAAACAAAATATAAAAAAAATAATATAATATTTAAGGGACAAACATATGGTGGGAATTAAAAGAACAAGGCATTTATGAGACTGTGTTTGACATGCTGGAACTACATTAGTAACAGCACTGATAGACAATCAATAGCCCAGTCAACACATCACAAAAAGCCAGACTCATGCATCTACATTACCACACAGTTACAACAGAGAAAACAAACTCATATGTGAAAAAAACCTCTTGCTATTTGAAGCGTATTGTCTGCCTGCTCTGTAATCCATGCGGTTTCATGACAACAGCAAGATTTCCACCTTTTGCTGCAAAATGCAGTTACGAAGAAGAATATAATGCAAACACTAGCTTTATTGGGTATATGACTCTTTAAATATGCTGCTTATACATTAAAATCCCTGAAGACAAAAGCAACACTGCAAAATCACATGCAACATGTCATTGGCAGTGATCACGTCCATGGAATTTGGATGTCTGCAGTTGAACAATAGGTGAGGGATGCTAGACTGTTATTGAATGGGCTTCTATGAGCTCTAAACAGACACTGACGCATCCTAAATACAGCGCTGAATAAAACGATATTCACAACAAGAACTTACCTTTATGATCTGCGCGTAAACACTTCAAATGAATGAGGATGCTGCGGTATATTTCCGTGCTCATTCGCTGTCGACTGGAGCTGAAAACCTTGCGTTGGGCAGCACCTACCAGCTTATTGAATCCCACTGCATCACGAGCCTTAGATCCAGAAGAGACCGTTATGCGAAACAGGGGGGATCGGTCAAACAAGCTTTATCATTTCCCCTTATTATCATAGTTGATGTTCAGTTTTACAGTATAGGAAATAATATTTTAGTTGCATAATAAATAGATCAAATATGCAGTATATACACCCTTTGTACATGACTTTTCACTTCTAAATTAACAGTTCTCCCCGTTTTCAAAATACCTCAGTCCAATTTTCTTAAAGGGACCGCTACGGTTACCACATACAGCTGATGAGCGCAGTTTGCGGTCCGTTACATGAAATGTCAAACGTAAATAATGATGAACTTGACCTCTGGGTAAAATGAATAGTGTTAAACACCCTGATGTTTTTAGACAGGTGTTTCCGTTTTTTGTGCACTGTGTTTTAATATTTTAAGAAAAAAAAGAAAAAAAAAAAAAAAAAAAAAAAAAAAAAAAAGAAAACGTATGACACTAATGTATACAGATCAATGCTTACACCTTAATGCTTATAGGCCTATGTTACTTTTATTAAAAATTATTATATTAAAATATATAAATATATTATATTAAAATTGTTATATATATATATATATATAACATTTTATTTATAGGCACCTTACATGACACTCAAGGACACCTTACAACAAAACAATCAACATTAAACAATAATCATTATTACAGCCTAATAGACCAAATACAATCACATAAATGCCTAACATGATGTCTTAAGACAATATTTAAAAACAATAAGACTTTCACTGTTTAAATATTTAACTTGCGTGTTAATTGCCAAATTATTATTATTATTATTAATATTATTTGGAGAGGGACCATCTACAAAATTAAACAAAGATTAGATTATTTTATTTTATTATATTTTATTTTACTTCACTTCACTTTACTTTACTTTGCGTTAATTTCATTTATTACTGTAGAGTCTCTGTAATGTGTCTGGCAAAAACATGACACATTATAAGACAAATCCATTGCAGGAGTCATGCCACCTATAGGCTAGGATTGGATGTGATGAGCTCTTTAACAGGAAAAGTTAAAAAGATTGATAAATAAAGTACAATATTTGTTCAATGGTCTGAATATTCAGCTTGTTTAAAGAACTAAGCTTCTTTTTTCACGTACTCCTACCTCATCATATCTCATCTTCTAAACAAAGAAACTTTCACTGAGAATAAAAGGGTGGATGGGATCTGTAAAAATGTAGCAGAATCCATAATGCTGCTGCTATTGTTCCTGTCACATACAATTTGAAGAACTACTCAATAAAGTCCTTGAAACTGTGGTTATCCATCATTTATTCATCAATGCATGTAACATATAATCGTTTATCTTTTCCTTACATGTTCAAAGAGGAAAAACATTCAACATTAAGAGATATTAGTGATATTTCACTCTCAAAGGGGGACTGTTAGCGGCACAGGCTTCTAAGGGGTTTCACTTCACAGACCTTCCTGTTACCAAGCAACAGCTAAACTGAGCTGAAAATTGGAATTCTTGTTGTCAGGCAGAGGCAGACTCAACATCATTTTCCAACACTAAACTCAAGACATATCAACAATTGTTGCACATTTAAGAAATCTGAGTACTTCACATAAAGAGTGAAATCCTTTTGTTGTATTTACATCCTAATTTTCATTTATAAGAAATAATATAAGCTTAATTAAACCAAGAAAAAACGACCTCATCTCAAAAGGGCCGCTGTTGCCCTACCTTTTTGTCACTAATCAATGAGTACCTGATTCTGCATGTTACAAAAGAAATGATCTATGTATTTTATTTACACCAGATATGGAATGATGATGCAATATGTATTATTGTATCACCTTCATTTTACTTGTTTTCTTTCTTCATCAGGCTTTGAGTTATAAATATGCTCATTGTAAATGCAGAGTGAGACATTAGCATATGCTCTCCGTATGTGGGTTTGTTGTTCCAAAAGAACTACATGCTGCGCTGAAGGAGCCGCCAGACATTGTGTTGACACTGAGAGAGCAGATTACGAGTGACATTCAGCCTCTAGTCCCATGAGGCAAAGCCCTAGCTGACCCAATCTTGAACCTGCCGCCAGTACTATTACACATTCTTGATTCCAAGCTCCTGAAATGCAATGTGATTTTTTTTAATTAATCTGATTTAGTCCAACACATTATCAGTTTATTGCCATTTTTACACTGTAAAGGCACATGAACGCCATGCGAGAGTGCATATAGGTACATGTACAGTTTAATGATGCACAGATGTGGCATAAAAACACTTGTGCAGAATATATATATATATATATATATATATATATATATATATATATACTGCATACATGCCATTGTTTCATAACAGAGAGATCTGAAAATTCTGAACAAAATGCATAAAATAAATGTAATATATTTACAATAAGAAAACGAAAACAGAAAATAACGCTGAAAATGTGAAAACAGATATAGGGCAATTAATGCATACAAAAAATAAAAAAGAATGATTCAAATACAAAACCTTCCATACAAGGCAATTTATCTGATTATTAAGACAAACCACAAATTAGTTTGAAGTGCATACCACAACTAGAGTCATGCTCATGTGATTTAAACCCGTGGAAAATGTATTCATGCAAGAAGGTCTGAGTGGCAAATCCGCTGGAAAACCGCAAAAGTGGAAAAGTGTAGTTTCTCACTGAGTCATGCACTCAGAGAAAAGAATAATATTTTCATCCATAAGGAGCCGTATTCTCCTTTGCTTAATTTTTATTCCACCTTCTGGGCCACAAGTTGTGCCGAAGCTGCAGTGAAGCTCAGAATATATCAGTCATCTCAGACCTCTGTTCAAAACAGAATGACCCAGAGCTATGCAGACTGACTGGTTTGATTCTCCACACCAATCTGCTTCTCTGTATCCCTGGAGTACTTTAAATAAAGTTAGTAAAATGCACCATTTTAGTCTAAAATATGATACAGCTTTTATTTGTTTATATGCAGTGCTAAATGAAATGCTTCAGGGCACATTTGCTACCACAATATTGAACAATCAATATCAATAATGACTTTGGGATTCATTTAAAGGTCTGATGGATAAAGCTTGGTGGATCTTCAGCATTTGCTGAATCAGTTGCAGATTCCCTTTTCAACAAGCAGCATCTGCAACCAATCCAAAACACTATGTAGGTCAAGTTCCCACCACCCTTAATAAGACTGGTTGAGCACTGGCACATCCACAAAATCTCTTGCTCTCGTTACACAAAGGGATTTCAGCTCAAGCTCAGTGTCGAACCGTTCCCACAACTGGAATGAAACAAATAGGACCTCAAACCTGAGGACATTAACAAGAAATAAATGTGCATGAGGTCATGATCAGGAGAGAAAGGAAAGCAAGAACTGAATTGAACTATGAGAGCGGATTGGGATAAATGAGAGGATTCTAGAAACAGAAAGCCTCATTTTCACTGTTTATGCTTTGTTTCATTCCACATTCCTCATAACAGCAGCCTCAATGATCATACGACACCGACGAGCCCTCATGCAGGAAGGAAGCGTCTACTGAAACAGCAGCCCAGCCAGGAGACTGAAACGCTCCAGCGAAATACAGAGATGGATGGAGAAACAGTGAGGGATGAGAGAGTCAGAATTTCTTATTCAGCAATACCGAGTACAAAAAAGCTTTTATCCCGTGCATCTGCATCACTTCGACGGACACTGGCTGACACAAGCAAGGCTTTGTCAGGAAAAACTCTTGGCAAAAATCAGAATCAGCGCATATAGTCAGCCCCACTTGATGTTTTGAGCAAAGGTCGTCTTCGGGTTATGCTCACAGCGCAGTGTAGAGAGGTCAAACGGGTGTTGATATTTTGCCAATATCAGTTGGAGCGACTTGCTGTTCTTGTGTAGCTTAATCCTACAATATGTTCCTCTGAGAGAAACCCCCTCCGAGCGTTGGCTGTATTGTGTGTGTTCCACATGTTTGGGACAAAAGTGCAATGAGCAGTCGGGGTGGAAAGAGCTCTTTTTATATGAATGTTCCATTTAGTGTGTATATAAAGCACAAACATTTTCCAGGTATGAAAATAGGCCTAAATAGGGCGTTATAAGTACTATGTTTTTGAAAGAAGTCTCTTATGCTCACCAAGGCTGCATTTATTTGATCAAAATAAACCGTCATTTATTCCTGTGATGGCAAAGCTGAATTTTTAGCAGTCATTACTTCAGTCTTGAGTGTCACATGATCCTTTAGAAATCATTATAATATGCTGATTTGGTACTCAAGAAACATTTCTTATTATTAGTGTTGAACGGTTGTGCTGCTTAATAGGTTTTGTGAAAAGCCTACTGACCCCAAACTTTTGAAAGATACTGTATCCACCTTATTTTAAACGTAACAGCGGGTATTTGTAACTTGAATGTGCGAGACTTCCGGTGTCTTTGGCTGGTAAAAACAGTCCGTTATGCTGCTTGAGAGTTCAAAGTTGTATTGCATTTAATATTATTTAAATTCATTGTCATAATCATAAACACACTGGTTCGTAGTGCAAATAGATTTACATGTCACTGCACTTTGTTATTCTTAGTTATTTACATTAATGAATCGGAAGTCTGCCACATTCTACTAAGAAAACTGCTAAATATAAACTAAAGATCCACTGACTGCACATTATTTTGACTAAACATGGTGGATAAGAAATAATTATTTGAGTTGAAATTATCTAAGAAAAAAGTAACCCATGGGCCATGTACAAAACACCTGGCCTACCAACAAGACGCGCTAAGAAACAACAGTGATGTTAATACTGAAATGCATTTTCAGTACAATGGATAATGGAGACTCTAGATGGCGCTAAAAAAAAAAAAAAATCGGCGCACATGCCCCGATTGACCAATGAGAACCAAGTATTTCAAAGTGGGCGTAATAATTGTTCGCAACAAAAATGATTATAGATGGATTACGATGATTTAAATATTTCCAGGAATACCGCACAAAATGTTCTCTGAATGTTTACAGAAAGATCGTCATCTACCAGTGTGTGTGCTTGCATATGTTATTGTTTTGGATGAAAGGGGGATAGATAATGAGGTGTAATGGAAGAAATGTGCTATGATGTTTCAAGAGCAGCAGTAACTGCAGGCGGAGCGCATATGGTATTCATCAGAGATGAGGAGTGTCTGCAGTCCTGTTGCTTGGCAAGGGATCTGCCACAACTACTGCCCCTGGACACCGGTAGGGCTAGTATGGTTTTACTCAACCTGAGAGGGGGGAAAAATTTTCCCATGCACAATGAGTCACAGATAGCATATTGTTTTCGTGTATGCTTTTGGAGTAACTTTTGCAGCATTATTTACCTACTGTCGATGACTTTCAGTGTTTGCAAGGACTTGATTGTAGTAGATCCTGATAACGTTGAAGTTTCAGAAATATTTTTAAATTAAGATAGGCTATCTAATCCTTACAGATGAAGCTGTGTGCTCTGTATTTAATTAGTTTTGTAGTTTAATGATAATTTAGACAGGCTGTTTGCCTCAACCATTAGAATCATTTTTTTATATGCAGTAAGATTGTGTGTACAGCTGGCGTGGACATGTAAAGCAACTCAGGTGGGAAACAGGAAGAAGTAGATCAGCAAGCTCTCCCTATCAGTTACATTCCATAAGAGTGTGCTGTTAAACTGTGAACTGTGATGCTGAATCCTCTTTATATGTCAGATTTAGGGCTGATTTTGAAAGCAAATAAGTTACAGGACATTCTGGAAATGGATGAATGACACAGCAATTTGTCAAAGACCAGACTATTAAAACACGCTTGTCTTTTCATTGCTAACTGGTGACTGACTGATGACTAAGGCTATTAGGACCAATTAAAAAAGAATGACTCTAAACACATTGTGTAAATCTGCGAAGAGCATGCTGTGCCAGACATGCGGCATTAATCAGTGATTCAGAGCTATCTGTTAGCAGACATCTGCAGACTATACAAATTTACTTTAAATATTTATAAGAAATGTATACTACTGTTCAAAAGTTAGGGAGTCAGTTTTTTAAATCTTTTTAAGCAGCAAGGATGCATTAAATTGATCAAAAGATCAAAAGTAACAGTACATTTATTTATTACAAAATATATACATTTCAAATAAATGCTGTTTTTGAGCTTTCTATTCATCAAACAGTTCTAAAAAAAAAATTATCTTGGTTTCCACAACAATATTAAGCAGCACATTTCTTTTCAACAATGACACTAATAATAATCAGCATATTAAAATAATTTCTGGAGGATCATGTGACACTGAAGACTGGAGTAATGGCTGCTGAAAATTCAGCTTTGCATCACAGGAATATTAAAAATACACTACCAAGATTTTTAATGTTTTTTAAAGACGTCTCTTCTGCTCACCAAGCCTGCATTTATTTGACTCAAAGTACAGCAAAACAGTAACATTTTGAAATATTTTAAAATAACTGTTTTCTATTTTAATATATTTTAAAATGTACTTTATTCCTGTGATTTCAAAGCTGAATTTTTTAACATCATTACTCCAGCCACCTGATCCTTCAGAAATCATTCTAATATTCTGATTTGCTGCTCAAAAAAACATTTATTATTATTATTATTATTATTATGTTGAAAACAGCTGAGAAGAATTTTTTCAGGTTTCGCTGATGAATAGAAAGTTCAGAAGAACAGCATTTATCTGAAATAGAAATCTTTTGTAACATTATAAATGTCACCACTTTTGATCCATTTAAAGCACCCTTGCTAAATAAAAGTATTCATTTCTATAATTTCTCCCCACCCCACCCCACCGACTCCATTGTATAGGACCAGGGATAGGCAAATTCAGTCCTGGAGGGCCGGTGTCCTGCAGAGTTTAGCTCCAACCTTAATCAAACACACCTGCCTGTAACTTTCTAATGATCCTGAAGACACTGATTAGCTTCTTCAGGTGTGTTTGATTAGGGTTGGAGCTAAACTCTGCAGGACACCGGCCCTCCAGGACCGAATTTGCCTATCCCTGGTATAGGACATAATGTTACAAAAGCTTTTTTTTTTTCAGATAAATGCTGATCTTTGGATCTTTCTATTCATCAAAGAATCCTGAAAAAATGTACTCAACTGTTTTAAATATTGGTAATAATAATAATATTAATATTAATAAATGTTTCTTGAACAACAAATCAGCATATTAGAATGATTTCTGAAGGATCACTGAAGACTGGAGTAATGATGCAGAAAACTTTGCTTTGATCACAGGAATAAATTACATTTTAAAATATATTCAGATAGAAAGAAGTTGTTTTAAATAGTAAAAATATGTCACAATATTACTGTTTTGATCAAATAAATGCAGGCTTGGCTTATTCTTTAAAAAACATTAAAAATCTTACTGTCCAAAAACTTTTGACTGGTAGTGTAAATTCAAATTGAAATCAGTTGCTTTGAATTTTAACAGTATTTCACAATATTGTTTTTACTCTAATTTTAATCAAATAAATAATTTTAACCAACGTCTCTGTGCAAGACACTTTTTTCAAGAACATTCCCAAAAAAAAAAAAAACATTTATATGCATGTATCTAATCTGGGCCAACAGTATATTATGGGCCTACTCTATATCACTTACTGTAGGTTCTATTATTTAATAGATTTCTGTGTGATAAAAAAATTGCAACAAATTAATTTGATATTAAAACAAAGTAAATGTATCCACTACTTTTTGTTATGACCTTTTAAACTTTTGTTCATATTTGTCAAATTAGACTGTGACATGAAATTACTATTAAATTAACATTAGATTATACTGTATTCTTGTTTAGACACTGTATCTTTGAAACTCATCCAACAATTTGTCCAAACAGTGAATACAACCAAAATGTCTGCTGACATCTAGTGGTGAAAATATAAATATCACAGATAATGTTACTGCTCTCAAAATGCCTGTAAATTAGGAGCAAGAACACCATGTTGACGGTTTGCCGTAAATAATTATGCCAATAAAAAAACCATTCACACATTTACCTGGGAAATGCAATGGAGAAAAAGTCAAACAAAAACATTAATAAGAAAAACAGGTTTATTTGTCTGTGCTAATGAAACTGAGTTTCAATTCAATTTTTTAAACAAACATTTAAATGAAGAGATTCCACCGTCCCATACTGGGGTAGAGCTGGAAGGTTCCCACCATAACAACATGTTCAGAGAGTTACACAGGGTCTTCAGGCCTCACATGCCAGGGACTGGTTTACTGTCAGGCCTTCACTAACGTGCAAATCCACATAAACATGTGCTTCTGAGGAGTCGCCACAAGCTTTACCAAACCAGCACACTCAACAGGCTTCACTCAGACACAAGATGTATAAAATGCCACAGCACATCAACGATTCAACAATATGCAGCAGAAAAATCAACTAAAAATAAGTACAGTGTGTCCTGATCACTTAACCTCAAACCAGATACTGATGTGTTTACTTTCAAAGACCAAAAAAAACAACAACGTATGTCTTAATGTCCATTATTGAGCACAAAAATTAATTGTGGTCCTTTGATTCAGTTTGAGATTCATACAAAAAGCAAATAGTGAAAATCTGGCTTTAAATTTGAAACTGTGAGTCTAAATTCGTTCTAACTTCTCACTAAGAAATTCTTCGACGCTGTCTGTGTTCCACTTGAGGATGCTGAGCTCCTCAGCAATGTTCCCGTTATCGTCCAGCAGCTTTAGTACAGGGTCTGAGCCTCTCACATACTGCAATGAACGCAAAAAAGCATCTAGAATTAACCAGTGTTTAAACCAAGAATAAAAGCAATACAAACATAACATTTGTCTAGAAAAATTTTATGAAATAATTTTATATGCACCCATACACTCCTGTCCAAAAGTTAGGGGTTGTTGAGATTTTTTTTTTTTTTTACTTAAGTGTTTTTATTGGTTTTTTTTTAAATGCATTAAAAACTGTAATATTGTGAAATATTGTAAAATTTTACAATTATTACAATTCAAAATGTATTTTATTTGGATATATTTTTAAATGTAATTTCTGTGATGGCAAAGCTGAATTTTCAGCAGCCATTTCTCCAGTCTCAAGTGTCTTTCAAAATCATTCTAATGTTGATTTGCTGCTCAAGAAATAATCTAATCTCAAAACAACAGCGTATTTGAAACAGAATTTGTTCATCTTTACTGTCACTTTTAATTGATTTAATATACCCTTGCTGAATTAAAGTATTAATTTCTTAAGTAATAATTTCTTTAAAAAACAAAACATACAGACTTTTGAACAGAAGTGTATGTCCATGCCCATGTTTATTACCTTTATAATTTATTTACTTTCTTATTACTTATTAACTTTCACCTAAAATATTTAAGAAAAAACAATTCTTTACCTTGATCTGAAGACCCCTGAACATCTTTGGCTTGTCACTCCTGACAAAAGCTGAAGGGAAATATAGTCACAAAATTACTGTTTTGTAACAGGAGTGCAAAAGTTAACACTCTGATAGTCTGTGCCACAAAACAACAGCACAACAGCTGCTACAAGAAAAGCACCCTTTGAAGCATTTCAAATTAACTTGGTTTATTTTGCTACATTTCTAAGCCATTTTTGTATAATCATCAAGCAGCATAAGAATTATAAAGTGTCAATTACTCATACTTGAGGCCAAATCCTCAACCTACCTTGGACTTGAGGGAACCTCCCCAATTTTCATCCACAAACCTCAAGGATGGCTCCTGGATAGAGCTGTCAAAAAAAAAGACAATTATACATTAATCTGGCTACAAACAGATTTTCACATCGACAAAACTAATAAATAAATATATTGGTTGTTATAATTGCTTAATTTAAGTCAAGTGATATGACACAAAATAATCAAGACTGTGGCCTCTGGCTTGTATCTAAATATTTGTGCCAAATTTTTCATTGTTTGGTGGGTAGAACTGCAGGAAAGCTTAATTATAGCTCCAGCACTCTATGTTCAGTGAAAGAAAATGACCTTGTGATTTGACACAGAAGCTGAACTCACCTTCCTAGACTCCAGCTGAGCCTCCTCTTGGCAGCACTGCCTGCAGGGAAGGTCTAACTGGCCCAGGCTGAACTGACCCAGGAGATCACAGGAGCTGCACAGGAGATTGCTGGAGAAGCCCATCTCCCTGCAGGCCTCAGAGGAGAGCTCCGCTCCATAAGATGCCAGCTAAGCCAGGAAGATTTTCGACACATTTTACACATGAAACAAGCAGTAGATGCAATTCTTTAAGCACCTACACCAGTTGACCTTTAAAGTCAATACCTCAAACCTGTTGGAAATTCTCAGCTGTTTTCTGAGAGCATCTTTGATTTGAATGACCCTCAAATGCAGTGTCAAAGAACAAGGCAAATTGAGGGTAAAGCACAGGTGCAGCAATTTGCAAGCTTTGGCTACGCAGCTATGATAACAAGACTATACTTTTTATAGCTGGTGGTTGACACATTTCACTTCCTAATTACAAACAATATAAATGTGACCCTGGACCACAAAAGCAGTCTTAAGTCGCTGGGGTATATTTGTAGCAGTAGCCAAAAATACAGTGTATGTGTCAAAATTATCGATTTTTCTTTTATGCTAAAAATCATTAGGATATTAAGTAAAGATCATGTTCCATGAAGATATTTTGTAAATTTCCTACTGTAAATATATCAAAACTTAATTTTTGATATGTAATATGCATTGCTAAGAGCTTCATTTGGAAAACTTTAAAGGCGATTTTCTCAATATTTAGATTTTTTGCACCCTCAGATTCCAGATTTTCAAATAGTTATCTCAGCCAAATATTGTCCTATCCTAACAAACCATACATCAATGGAAAGCTTACGAATTTGAAAAATTGACCCTTATGACTGGTTTTGTGGTCCAGGGACACAAATGATAAAATAAATAAATAGTATAGTTGATACATTTTCATTTAAGTATAACCACAATCGTTTAAAAAAAAATGAAAATGCAGGAAGATTTGAACTTTTGAGAGCAGTGTAATTCTAGTTAATTAAAACTGAAAGTACAATTTAAAACCATAAAAAATTGTTACTTGAAATAAAATAAACCTTAACTGAAAAAATAGAATATAACAATGTTTTTTTTTAGCTAGTTGCCAATGCAACATTTGTTTAACTTGATGTAACTAAAACAGAAAAAAAAAAAATCTATATATAATAAAAACTTTAAAATTAAAATAAAAACTTTGCAATATTTCAAAAAATATATATATACTATAATCATAATACTAGCTCAGTGATACTAAAATAACACTGAGACTTTATATTGGAATTGCAATGACTTAAGAATTGTTTGAATTTCATTTTTCATACCCCATAATATTGTCCTTTCTAAGTTTAATCAACAAGTCCTTATGGTATGGAATATGCATTTGTTTTATCCACACAATATAATGAAATAGCACAGTGAATTTGCTTCCTGGTTTCGAGCACTTATTAGCTACTCTCGGAAAATACCCAAAACTGCGAAAAAAAATACACTTCCACTTGTGTAAACATACAGGAAAACATATTTCACATCACCGTAATGTTTATTTTAAAAGCTTACGTGTATTTACAAGTTCATTTTTTGCAGATAAACTAACGTTAGCAAACAGTTTTAGAATTTAATCATTACAGATCATATGAAAACAGTCTCAGACTTTTGCAGTAGGTGCAAAGTTAGTTAATGTTACGGTTAGAAATTAAATCCGCGATATTATACAGATTTGCATACATTATTTACATTATCAGCCGGTTGAGCCACGTCATTAGCTAACATTAGCGAGCCGGCTAACCAGCGCCTTGAACTTAAATACTCCATATTTTACATAGACACGTGGACTACTTGTCATTGTATAGTATCTACTTTCAAAGATGAAAATGTACAGATATGGCTTATTCACCTACCGTTTGTAATAACGGCAGTAACCAAAGCAGGTACACCTCCGCCGCCATGAGTATTTCTCTTCCACTCACCCACCGAGTTCAGCAGGAAGTGCGTCACATCACACGCGCTGAGTTTATTAATAAAAGTCCTACCATAAACAACAAACTGTTTGAAAGAATAACGGTTTCCCCTTGCTTTAAAGAAATATCAAACTGTTTTAACAATTGGCAACAAAAAATAATAAACAATAATTGGCATATTCTTTTTTAATTAAGCTGAAGGTGTGTCTAGATTTGTCATTCATTCATCGCGTGCAATGGCTTAGGAAGAATTTGGACAAATCTGATTGAATTTCTTTTTTATACCTCATAGTATTGTTCTTTCTCAATTTTATCAACACGTTTTTATGGCATGGAAGTTGTGTTATGTGCAGAATTGGAAATATAAGGGGATTTTATATGTGATCTTTTGCTCATTTGTATGTAAGTAATATTTTTAAAAATGACAGAAAATATCTGTATGTATACATGAACAGTTGACTGTAAATGTGATGTGTTGTTGTCTGGACAGTGGACAGGGGTCGTATTTACCTGAGTCAAGTGTGATTATCCAGTTGTTGTTTTTTTATTGCAAGACAAAAAGAAAACCACACAAAACAGCACTGCATTGACATACAATAACAAAGGAGAGAAGAAAAAAAATAAAAAATCAATCAGAAAGAAAAATATTGTCATAAGACTTAATACATTTGTTACTCTTATTGTTATCATGTGTTTAAGAGATTTAACAATAAGCAAAATCTCCGCAAGACAGACTTCAAATCTAGGTAACATATTGAAAAATTTGGTTTTATGGATAAAAATTTACAATGCAAAACAAAAAAATTAACAACAAGATCGATAGCATGGTCACTGCCAGAAAAATACAAAAATATGTCTTTCAATGTAAGTGAGATTATCCAGTCATAGAGCGACAGCTGACCTACTGACGTCCAAACCGGCGAATGCGCATGCGCACTGACACAACGTGCCTATACTTCCCAGGATTTATCAACAACTGAACGTACACTACAGCTGCTACTCAAGCGAAGCGTAGTCTGAGCTGTTCGGATTCGATAAACATACAACATTTTATGCGGAACTGTTTTTGTTGCGGTAGTAAGTGTCCACTGTAGTGTAGTTTGCTGTGAGTGTTTATATTCAATTGTGGGAATCATGGAATAGCAGCACTGCTCTTTGCATCCATGAACTGTGTGTCATAAAGTTCTCGGTCACGGCATGTCCTCTCTGTGCTGGATTTTTTGATGGGGCTTTTAAGGTTAAAGATGCCGCCGAAGTTTCAGCTCCTGGCTCTGTTGGCCTTCGCCATTACTATGATCTTTTTGGAAAACCAAATTCAGAAGCTTGAGGAGTCACGGGGGAAGCTGGGTAAGAATCTTTCCTTTCCAATAAAGTGGCTTGAAATCATTTGTAGACTAGAAACCAGCAAAGTCTGGTTTGTGCCAGTTTGTCAACATTATCACGGTGTGATTTGTTTTCCTCAGTGCTATTTTAAGGGAGGTAATGAGCATTCGTGTATTTGGACTACATGGTCCATCATGTCTCAGGCAGCAGCTGCATTTTCATTCAAGCAAGATCCAGTATCAGTTTTGACTCATTGGATATTTTTCCCTTCGTCATTATTCAAGCATTTATCTGTTGCACTACTAGCTACTGCATCAGACATGCCACTCACTTATGCTTGAGTCTTCAGGGACAAAACACTGAAACCAAGACATTATTTTGCATTAATCAGTTCAACATATTTGGCAATATCTTCCAGCTTATTGTGTGTTTTTTCCTTGCCGATTAATATGGCTCAACAGATATAAAAGCATGTCATTATTTAATTATTATAAATACCGACCAATAAAAAAATCACTTCAGTGAATGGATGAATTGAAACTACAGGGTGCTTTCAAATAGGATTTCACCACCATCTACTGAATTGTTACCACGGTCAAAAAAAATTATCACCATCAACAAATATTAAACTGAGAAGCCAGTCAGTGTTTTTTTTTCTTCTTCTTTTCTTTAATGCTGTTTCTAGTTATTAACAGGACCTGCTTAAAATTAGGAGAATTATCTAAAAATATTATTAACACTCCCATTTAAAAGTTTGGAGTTTCACATGTAGACTAAACTAATAAAATGACTTTCAGATACACTGTAAAAATAAAAAAAAAATAAAAAGTTGAGCCAACATAAAATTTTAAGGCAACAAGCTTCAGCAGATTTTTGAGTTCTCTCAACTAATTTTTGTAGGAGATTCTCAACTTTTTGTTGTATAAACTTGAAACAACAAGTTGAGAAAACTCAAAAATCTGCTGAAGCTGGTTGCCTTAAAATTTTATGTTGGCTCAACTTTTTATTTATTTTTTTTTAAGGTGTAACTCATAAAATGGATGTACTATTCATATATTGAGATATTAGAAAGATTTATGCAACAACTTCTAACCGAGACAAAAGTTAGTGTTATACATTGGTTGTTTACACTAGTAAATATTCAAATAGCTTTTAATGAATAAGGATTTATTAAATAGATCAAAAGACATTTATAATGTTACAAAAGATTTCTATTTCAAATAAATGCTGTTCTTTTGAACTTCCTATTCATTAAAAAAAAAAAATCACAGAAATATTAATCAGCACAACTGTTTTCAGCATTTATAATAATTAAAAAAAAATTCTTGGCATGAATCAACACATTAGAATGATTTCTGAAGGATCATGTGAAACTGAAGACTGGAGTAATGATGCTAAAAATTCACCTTTGGCATAGCAGCAATAAATTACATTTTTAAATGTATTAAAATAGACAAGTTATTTTAAAATGTAATGATACTTTACAACATTACTTTTTTACTGTGAAAGAAATACAGCCTTGGTGACCATCTTTCAAAAACAAAAATCCTACCAGACCCAAACATTTGACAGTAGTGTATGTGAGTTTGAGGAGGAAATATAGATGTTTGGCACTTAATAATACAAATATTATTACCTACGATTATAAAAACTGTAGAACCCACGAGAGCTGAGTGAACAGGTGACACAGGTGAAATAGCTGTTTTATAAAAAAAAATGTTATCATACACATGTTCGTAAATATCTCACAGTGTTGACATCCAGAATTATCTAAGGAAGTTGTGTAATGTCTGTCTGTGAAAATAAAATGTTTTCTGCTTATTGCAACTAATCTATTGAAATGAACAAAATCAGTTATTTTAAACATCTGCGAAGTACACGCGCCAGCAGGGCTTTTGTATTTTGGTTGAGTGCTGTGATTCCAAACACAGGCCACATGTCTAGTGACACAGGCCAAAGCCACATGCCTAGAGCGATCGGATATGGGCTATTTCATGTCCAATACAGGCTATTCTGAATGCTTCTCTGTTTGGACTGTAATGCATCATATCTGTTTCACAGCACCTTGCATCTCTGCCATGCTCAAGTTATTATAATGCTTTGTTTGAATAAGCGACGTTCTTTCCATTAAAAATTGGCAAGCTGCTGTTGTTTGGGTTAGCTGGTTCCCACCATCCACGCTGAGTTACTCACATCACCTAACAGCTTTTAGCTCTATGAATAGTTGCACAACTGCAGAGGAATATGAGACCTGTTAGCAGGCGGAAAGGTGAGAGGAAGGTTTCCATCTGGTTAGACCTGGAGAAAGCTGTCAGTCTCAGCGCTGCATAAATTGATGATGTTTTTGAACCTGTCATCCTGTTGCACCTCTTGTTTGACTGTGAACAAATGGAGTCTTTAGCACATACCTAGTGTAAACTGTTTCATTAATTTGACTCAGTACTTCAACAGTGTTTTTACTGACTATATTTTGTGTCACATTTCGAAATGTTGATTGTTGATTTATTATCGTTCCATTTGCTCTAATGATGGCATCTGACATACACTTTCACGGTTCATGAGCATCGGAAAGTTATTTGATATCTAACCTGATAGTAATTTGTCTCCATTTGCTAATGGAAGTTCTGGGATTCCCTTTGAACATGTTTCAGATCGGTACTGTTTTTAGCCCTGATGGGACTGTGAAAGAAGCTAAGCCTATGTGTTATGGCTTGGCACCAACACATTGACTACTGTACATTTTTAGATTCAGAATAGCCGTGTTTATGATGCTTAAAGACTTTGAAAGCTCTGTTGATTGTTGAAGGTTTCAGAGCCAGCGGATGACATATAAACTAAACAAATACTTTTGTAGCCTTTCTAATATGAATAGATTTATAAGATGTGTGCTTTTTTAATGTGTGGTTTATTAATCAGACTAATAAATATTAATATATAAAAGTCCCAACATTTACACTACCATTCAAAAGTTGGTGGCTGGTAGGATGTATGAAAGAAGTCTCTTAAACCTGCATTTATTTGATCAAAAACAGTGAAAACAGTCAAATTGTGAAGTATTATTATAATTTAACTGTGGAAAAAAAAAACTTTTTAAAATGTTTTACTGTAAAATAGTTTCATATTTTCAAATGTAATTTATTCCTGTGATGGCAAAAATGAATTATTAGCAGCCTTTATTTCAGTTTTCAGTGTCACATGAGCCTTCAGAAATCATTCATGCTGATTTGAAACATTTCTTATTATTATCAATTTGTGCTGCTTAATATATTTTTGGATACCATAATGCAGTTTTTTTCAGGATCTGAAAAAAAAAAAATCTTGATGAATAGAAAGTTTAGTTGAAACACTGTAGAAATCTGTTGCAACATTATAAATGTCTTTACTATCACTTTAGATCAATGTAATGTGTCCTTGTTGGATAAAACTAAAAGTATTGATTTCTTTAAAGAAAATCTTTCTGTCCCCAATATTCTGAATGGTAGTGTCCACTACATACTATGTGTAAAATTGAATTTTGACTTATGAAGTATGTTTCTCATACCTCAAGGTGTAAATTGTAAATCCATTTTATTGACAAATCAATACAGTTTAGTCTACTTGTAATGATGATAATTTCAAATTAGTGGTTATGCCCTTTCAGTTTATGCATACTAATCTTATGAATAGCAATTCTTGGTGTCAGTTGGTGCGTCCTGTTGTGTGTAACCAGATGGTACATAACCTGTGGTAGATCATGAGCTTAATGCTTTACTAACTGTTTATTAAAACTTCAAAGCCCCCCTGAATACCAGAGGCGTACAGCTGCTCGCATTTCTTAGTCGATTTTTATGGCCTCTTTGTATAGACAGGGCATACTTCAGGTCTGTTTTTCTTTTGAACTGCACTACTCCATTTCTCTTACTCAGCCTTAGTCATTCTGCCAAGGCTGTAAATGTTCTTGTGGCATGACTTCTGGAGCTAACAAGCTTGAACATAAAATGACCCCACAGTGACCTCCATGTTGTAGAGTCACAGAGGCAAAAATGACTGAAAGAATGATTTGTTCTATCTAAGGAAAGACTGTAACCTGATTTGAATCATTGAAAAGACATCAGTCAGAGTATAACTTGTCAGGTTTGGCAGCTGACTGCAATAAATCCTCTGCTCCTCCTGAGCAGCTTGACACTTGTAGATGTTAAATTTCATTCCCTCATCTTATTATTTTTGGCCTTTACTGGAACAAGACACTCAACTTTACCATTAACATTTTTTGCACTGTCATTTCACATGCATTATTATGTTGCATGTTTTATATCTGTTTATGGTCTGAAAATATATAATTGGGTCAAAGACAAAAAAAGAGTCACCATTATTTAAAAAAAAATAAAAATGTAGTTTAAAATGCATGTTAAATTCTTAAAAATGTAATATTTTTATATGATTTTGAATTATTTCTTTACAAAAGTTTACATTTTTGAATATTTACATATACATAAAAATGTGGTATAGGTCATACAAGATTGACCCATGCTTTTTTGCTTATGTACGTTCTGCAAAACCCCCCTTTCCTTTAATCATATTTTATTGGACTGTCAGAGTTTTAATGCAAGTAGAACACTTTTTTTTTTTTTAATGAAGTAAGCTCACTCAGGGAGTTGTTCAGTAAGATTTTACCTGAAAAGATATTTTGATCATATGTTAATTTTAAAAATCTTGTATAAGTTTGTTTATTTGGTTTTATTTTGTGCTTGTAAATTGTATTATTCCAACTCGGTTTTTGCCATGAAGATAGCCTTATGCTGACATGGCAAAACTAAATAACTATATGTAAAAGTTAAAACATGCTTGACTTAGTAGAGGTGTATTCATGTGTAATTTTTTTTTTTCTTTTTCATGTGTTTTTGAATAACATCATTGATTTGAGCCCCCCAAAAATGAATGTCATTGGCCTAATTGTTAATAAATAGTGCTGTCAAACGATTAATCGTGATTAATCGCATCCAAAATAAAAGTTTTTGTGTGTGTATATATATATATATATGTGTGTGTGTGTGTGTGTGTATATACTGTATATATACACACACGCATACGGTATATATTTTGAAAATATTTACATTTATATATTCATATTCTTATATTTTATATTATATATAAATATTTAATATATAAATATAACATATTTTTCTTAAATATATACATGCATGTGTTTGTATTTATATATACATAATAAATATACACCGTATACACATTATGTAAACAAAAACTTTTATTTTGGATGCAATGAATCACGATTAATCTTTTGACAGTACTATTAATAAATGCTTATTATATGACTAGATTTCTTGTTATGTTTCTCTTTGCTGTTCTCAGGAAAAGTGTAGATGTGAATTGCTTGGAAAAACACTACAGTAACTGCAGAAATTCATTTTAAGTCATGTTTTCCGGGTACGAGAAAATTCTGTGACATTTAATAAGTCATTGTACTTCTGAAGAGGTTCTTATCAAAGAACATAGTGTTGTAAAGGCCATTAGAAGTGAATATCAGCAGTCTTCCATAGCATCAGTGACACACTGAGGGCCCTCTTGCTGCCTGTCTGTTTTTAAAAGAGCGCTTTCACTCAGCATAATGCAGCAGTTGTGTGCCTATCAAGTAGGAAATAGGTAATGAGTCAGGGTGTTTTTTTTCATTAACTTGCAATTATATTATTACATTAGGCTGGGTATTGCAGCAGTAATGAGATGGTGAAACAGTCTGCAACATGCACGTCTACCCATAAACCCAGACGACACTTTTACCTCAGAGTCAAAAACTTCCCATTACAGCTCATCATATATAAATCACATACAGTTTTTAGTGTGGTGGATTATTAATATCAAAAGAGTAGATTTTGATATTTTATTGTTTTATATTGTTTTCTCTTCACAATTTTAAAGGAATAGCTCACCCAAAAATGAAAATTTGCTGAAAATTTTCTCACCCTCAGGTCATCCAAGATGTAGATAAGTTTGTTTCTTCATCTGAACAGATTTGGAGAAATGTAGCATTATATCATTTGCTCACCAGTGGATCTTCTGCAGTGAATGGGTGCCGTCAGAATGAGAGTCCAAACAGATAAAAATATCTCAATAATCTACAAGTAATCCACACGGCTCTTGTCCATCAATTAAGATCTTGTAAAGTAATACGTCTCCAAATCTGTTCCAATGATGAAACAAACTCATCTAAATTTTGGATGCCTGAGAGTCAGAGAATTTTTAGAAAATGTAAAACTATTCCTTTAAAATGTCAAAATGCTTTTGGCAACAGTAACAAGTTATTCACTGTTGCCGTGGGACACCATAATGTGGCGTAGCAACAGATTTCATGAGCGATAGCAGTTGTCCACGTGATGGTTGGAGACTGGGCTCTTTGACCCGAGAGCAGTCAGAGATGAGCGGGAATGTGCTGTGGTTGGTTTGACATCATCACCTCACAGTAGCAGCTGTCCGAGCGCCTGCTCACATTCACGCACTACTGTCACCACATCGTGTACACTGTCAGATTTCCATCTCGCGAGTATTACCAGACCACAGGACCTTTTCTGTTTCAACTGCAGAGTAAATTTTGTTCATGAATTTGCTTCAAACATTGTCTGTATTTTGCATTACTGTAATTTAGCCTTTCATTAACATTTATATAACATAAAATTTAAAAATAGCATGTTTGGTCAAAAGTTTGAATTTCAAGAATTGGCTCTCTTTCAAATATTCATGAGATTGTATAAACTGAATAAGCTCACAGGATGTTGAATTGGAATTTGAATTCAAATGACAGGAAGAGGAATTCACTAAATTGCAATTTCAAAACAGTCAACAGCTTGCATAAAATAATTAGCTGGTATGTAGGATACTTTTTTTCTGATTTGAGTAGAAACATTTCTCTAAACTCTAAAATTCATTACTTTCAAAACAATTTTAAAACATTCCATACAGAACTGCAAAATGAAAATGTTATATATATATATATATATATATATATATATATATATATATATATATAAATAGAATTAGAATTAAAAAAATATATAGAATTCTGGCAAGTAAGGTTTTTTACCTTTGTCAAAAATATATTATAAATATAATTAAATATATGAATTAAATTAGAACATTATTGTTATTGTCGAGTGTGAGTTCCCACTTGTTTGGATTTTTTAAGATTATTATTATTATTATTATTATTATTATTATTATTTTATTATTTTAAAAAAAATCTTAAAACCTTTTAGCACCAGGTCACTGAGGCCACATGGTCATATACAAATAAATATGATATAAATAAATAAAAAATATAGAATTCTGGCAATTAAGATGGTTTTTTTTTTGGGGTTTTTTTTACCTTTGTCAAAAATATATATTTTAAATATTATTAAATATATGAATTAAGTTAGAACATTATTGGTATTTTTGAGTGTGATTTCCCACTTGTTTGGATTTTTTTAAGATTATTATTATTATTTTATTATTTAAAAAAATCTTAAAACCTTTTAGCACCAGGGGCCCGTTTCAATAAGGAGGTTCAACCAACTCTGAGTTTAAACTTGAACTCTGAGTTGACTTACTCTGAGATGGGAAACTCTTGAGTTTTCGGTTACAGAACAGCTGAATTGTGTTAGTTTACTCAACTCTAAGTAGGTTGACTCTGAGTTAAGCGCGTGCACCACGACTATAAAAAGCCATCATCAATAGAGTGATATTACGCATTCCCTATGGCAACAGCTCCCGCCAAAAGACGTCAGCGCGCATAGCTTCCGGGCTAATGCGTAACTTTTAATTCTTCTTAATAACTGTCAATAACTTAATAACTGTTATAATATCAGAGGTGAAAACTGTAAATTATTGAATTAATATTCATTTTAATGGTATCCCATGGCCACAAAAAAAGGAAAAAGACAGAAAAAAGAAACAAGAACGTGGCAGCAGCTAAAAATGAAGTATAAAAACACAATTCAATCAAGGTAAAGCTTTAAACATGAAAGGTTCATGGGTGAGGGCTAAAGGACTTTTAGTTTTTTGACAAACATTTGACATTAAATATCATTCAGTGTCTATTTCAATGCACTGCAGCTTTTTCCACATAGTCTAACACTCTTTTCACATAATTAAATATTCTCTAATCCAACCTGTTACATTTCTTAATTAGAGTAATAAAATTAACTACTGACTTGTCGACAGCAAGAAGGCAGAGGGAGAACCTGCACCAGCACCACTGACAGATGAAGAGGAGATGCTCAAGTATTGGAAGAATTCTAAAATCCAAAAGGAAAAAGAATAACTGTTGCTTTTGTATTAGGAAATAAAGATGACCAAAAACTTGTGAATAATTTGTTTATTTAACAGCTGTGGTTACGGCTCGTCCTACCCCTCCATTTGGAATCCTTCCATTCCATATAGTAATCAGTTTCAGAAGGTGCGATGGTGGGGATATGCTTGTCATCAATGCATCCAAACACACTGGAAATCCTGAAGGAAATTCTGATTACTTCCAGAGGTCACAGAAAGATGTTATCAAGTGAACATCATTTATCAGATTAGCCTCATTTAAACTGATTTCTACACCACTGACCTACAGTCCTGTGAAACTCCTCTTTGATGGATTTATGTCCAGGAAAAAAATCTCAGAAAGAGCGTGAGAGTGCTGCACACTTTCCTTAAAATCTGCATACAGGACTTATAATGTGCTCTGCATGTCTGATGTTTTGAAGAAAGCTACCATTTAAAATGGTACCGCTCAAATAAATATATACATGAATACGGTGTAAAAAAATATTATAAAATAAATAATATAAGGTATTTAGTCTTGTTTCCATGAAGGGGAAAAATAAAAATAATTTAAGTAATTTTTTTTTATTTTATTTTGCAAATTATCTGGCAATGGGGTAAGAAATTAAAAATAGCCTATTATTGTTTGCGTTTGCATTAAGATTATTTTTCTTACCCTATGGAGAACAATTTTATATTTTAACAAATATCTAGATAAGTTAAGATGCATTTTCTATAGATGAAAAATTAAGAATTTTTAAACATTTGTACTTGAAATAAGACAAAAATAGTAAGAAAAGCAATTTTGCAGCGTGAATGAATGAATGAGGTATTAAAACACGCCATAATTTTAAAAAGGGGAGGAGTGAAAGAAACTCTGGGTTTACTAAAGAAAATTCCGCTCACCAGGGGTGCTTTCCCAAAGCAACTACAGGTCGTAAGTTCCTGGCTGCTACTAATGGAGTTCAATAGACTTACCACCATAGTTCGCTAACGATGCTTTCTTTGGAACGTTATTCCCAGGTTAGGTTCAAGGCTGTAAGCCACTGCCGTAACTGACTCTGAGTATAAGTTACCTCTCTTTCAGAAACAGGCTTGACTTACCCTGCTTTCCCGGGTTTGACAAACCTCCCATTTTGAAACGGAAAACCCAGAGTTTCCCTCATTTCAGGGTTAACATACTCAGAGTTTTCACTTAACCTCCTTTCTGAAACAGGCCCCTGGTCACTGAGCCCACATGGTCATATACAAATAAATATGATATTAAAAATAAATATGAATAAATAAAAAATAGAATTCTGGCAATTAAGATGGTTTTTTTTTTTTTTACCTTTGTCAAAAATATATATTTTAAATATTATTAAATATATTAATTAAATTAGAACATTATTGGTATTGTTAAGTGTAAGTTCCCACTTGTGAGGGTTATTTAAATTTATTATTATTATTATTATTATTATTATTATTATTATTATTTAAAATCTTAAAGCCTTTTTGCACCAGGTCACTAAGGCAACAAGCTCAAAATTCTGTAACTTAAGTGTATAGTGCTGAAATTTAATAAAAGACATTAATTTTCCTTTAAGAGATAATTATTCATCCAGTATTCTTTGCAATTTTGTTCCCTCAACATACAGTATTTTTAGTTCCTTTCAGAATCCGATATATGGCAGGGTTTTTTGCAATTATTGAATACTGAATTAATTTTGCATAAATGTCTCCTTATCTTCTCCTCCTCCATTGCAGAACGAGCCATTGCCATACATGAGGTACGAGAGATTGAGCAACGGCACATTCAAGAGGGGGCAAAGGAGTCCCTGGTAGTGGAGGACGATTTGGTGGTCATCTACAACCGAGTGCCCAAAACAGCAAGTACCTCCTTCACCAACATCGCCTACGACCTGTGCAACAAGAACCACTACCATGTGCTGCACATCAATACCACCAAAAACAATCCCGTCATGTCTCTTCAGGATCAGGTCAGTTGTGCATGTTCACTGTTAGTGCTTCCCACTTACAGCCATCCGAACAATACATTATAATGCTGAAAGGATCCAAATGTTTCCATTTACTGAAATGCACCAAACAGCCTCTAAAAGGCACAAAGCATTTCCTTAATAGTGCACTACAGCAGATGTTATAGTGTGATAGCTTTATATTATCTTGAAGACTTAAAATGGGCAAGTTTCTGTCATTAAACGCTAAAAAGGTTGACTTTTTTTTCAGTGATTTATTTAATTGTTTTAATTATTATTTATTTATTCATGTTTCAGGTACGGTTTGTAAAGAACGTGACGTTATGGAAGGAGATGAAGCCTGCATTCTACCATGGACATGTTTCCTTTCTGGACTTCTCTAAGTATGTATTATGTGCTCCTGTCATTTTGTTTCTCTGTTCAGATTTCCTCAATCTGTTGTGGTCAATGTGTTTTGCAACATTTGCCAACATTCTGCATAACTAGCCACTCATTCATTTACATCCACTGAAAGGATGTTGTTTTACATTCCCAACAACCCAGAAAGCAGTTTGATGCTGCTGACTCCTGGTGGCTGTGAAAGGAATTGCAGCAAGCTAATTTTATGTTAGTTTCCAGTTTTGTGGGTCTCCCTATACCTTATCTTCATGCATAAAGCAACTATTTAATTACGCCTAAATGCCCAAAACGTGTGTTAATACTACTATACTAATACATTACTAATTGCACTTCCTTTCCCATCTCATTATCAGATTTGGAGTGAAGAAAAAGCCTATTTACATAAATGTTATCCGGGACCCTATTGAGCGTCTGGTGTCTTACTACTATTTCCTGCGCTTCGGTGATGACTACAGACCAGGCCTGCGACGCAGAAAGCAAGGGGACAAAAAGGTGAGATGTTTGTTTTGTCTACTTTTATCCTGTTTTTAATTATGAATTTCACGACTGTAAAGTACCCAGGTTTAAGTTCACAAAATAAAAGTTATCGTGTTAGTAAAAATCATTACAAAATAATAATAATAATATAGGAAAATGTCATGTTAAATATTTTTAATATTGAAATATTATTTTGTAAAATGTATGAAAAATAATGGAACTATTTATGTGTTATGTAAAAAGTTCAAATATTCTTAAATATTATTCTTTCTTTGTCCAGTGACTGTTAAACATTTTACTAGAATATGTTTTTATTCAGAGTCTGAGGTATTTTACAAAGTAGAAAAAAACAAATGTACTTTAGAATTTTTGTCTTGTATGTCTCGTAAATGACTTTTGTTTTTCAATTTGTTCTCGCCATGAAGATGACATGACATTACAAAAACAAAAAAAATAGTAATAATAAACCACTATTACATCCATTACTATAACCATAGTTTGTGCCACCATAATTATTTTCTTTGCTGTCAATAAATCCATACTGACCTCAGAACATGTAAACTGTATTTTGCTCTAATCTGAGATCTGTGTGTGTTTCAGACGTTTGATGAGTGTGTAGCTGCTGGAGGATCTGACTGTGCTCCAGAGAAACTGTGGCTTCAGATTCCCTTCTTCTGTGGTCATTACTCTGAGTGCTGGTAGGCTGTTCACTGTCTTTATGCGTAATTCAGAGCTACCACTTGTAGGACTCTTGCTACATTTTCTCCATCACTTCTTCACAGGAACATTGGCAGCAGATGGGCTTTGGAGCAAGCCAAATACAACCTGGTGAATGAATACATGTTAGTTGGAGTGACAGAGGAGTTGGAAGACTTTGTTATGATGTTGGAGGCGGCACTTCCTCGCTTTTTTAAGGGGGCCACAGAGCTCTATCGGACAGGTACGACTGCAGAGATAATGTTTTAACAAAGTCTATTAGATATTTTTGTTAAATGTTTGTGTCTGTTTCTAAAGGGAAGAAATCGCACCTAAGGAAAACGAGCGAGAAGAAGCCGCCCACCAAAGAGTCTATAGCCAGACTGCAGCAGTCAGACATCTGGAAAATGGAGAATGAGTTTTATGAGTTTGCACTAGAGCAGTTCCAGTATGTTCGGGCTCACGCGGTGAGAGAAAAAGATGGAGAACTGTACCTACTGGCACAGAACTTTTTCTATGAGAAAATCTACCCAAAGACTACCTGAGACTCAGCGGTGCTCCATAACACTGTATGCTGTGGTCGGAAACACTGGAGGGAGGACGCAATCCATTCTGCCCGACCGTTCTCCATCTGGATGTGTGCAGAGCAACTGAAACTAGTCCGTGCCACAGGGAGGAGTCTTGGGGCCAAATAGCTGTCAAGAGCTTTATCCCCAATACATGTCATTTCAAAGAAGGCTTAAAAGCTCTCTAATGAGCTTTAAAAGTGACTGAGATCTTGTTTGTGTCGTTATTCAAGACAACCATCACCTCTCTGCCATAGGGATTCGATACAGGTGCTGCCACATTTCAGAACGTTTTGTTATTGTACTTATTTAATGCATTAATGCTTATAGTTTTTTGGGGTTTTTTTTTTTTTTTTTGGACTGATTGATGCTGGGAGTTTTTACTTATCTTAAAAGTACAGATGACTACTAAACATTCTTATCAAGCTGACAAAGTAATTTTTTCAATATAGTAAAATGAGGAATACTTTATTTCTTGGACTTTCATAAGGCTATTTATGGGATTTATTGGAAAAACACAGATGTGGATGTACTTCACATGGTTTAAAACACATCATATATCTTGTCTTTGAAATACCAGAAAAAAACCATCCACATTTTTCTGTTTGCCATTTTTAAAACAGAACCTTCTGCTTGGGGTTCAAGTCCTGCATTTTTTCAGCAATTGCAGAGAATATATTTTTATCTACAAATATATGTAAATACTGGTCGTTACAGTTACAGCTGGACCAAAACGTTTAAAAATGGGAGGATAAAGAATTGAAAATGAAATGTTTATCTGCATGTGGATTATTGTGCTGTTCTTTGTTCTCGGTAAACGGATATGCTTTTGTTTTAATTTGCTTTTATATATTTTATGACTGAATTATCATGTTTTTTAAATGTAGTTTAAACATACTTTGTTTCTCATGGCAACATACCATTAGTCTGCTGCTTTGATTTTGAGATCATGGACGTTAAATGTGTTCAATGAAAGAAAGACTCCAAATTCATCAAGACTGTGCCTTTTTTTCCCCTGTAACACAGAGCTATTATTACAGCCAGTGTAAATATGACTTGATATCTCAGCATATGAATAGGTGAGGAGTTGTTTTACAACGTGAAATGTAGGTACAGTTGCATAGATTGTCATTATTTACATCAATATGGAAATAGGCAGCCATCACTTGAAATTGTTTGCCTTGTTGATGGTACTACAAGACTGGAACTGATATCTTTTTGAAAATGGAAATTTGTCTCTTGAGTACATTATACAATTCCAGTGTTTATATGTACATGATCTTTACTAAACACACATTTGTGCATGAAATGGGTGCTGGATTGCACTTTTGCCCTTAAAATCTCCAAGACAAAATATAAGTAGATAGTAGGTCTTTGTGACAAATTCTCACTTGCTGTAAAAGATATTTTGACATTGTACAGGTTCGTTTAGATGTTTTTAGAGTATCAAAACCAATCTGTACTGTATATGAAACACTAGAGTAACCTGTACATATAAAATATATATTGGTTTTAATATTTCTCTTTTTTTTCTCTCTCTCTCTCAAAGTGCCTCCATGTGAGCCTGTATTTGCTCTGTTCTTTGTTATTTTCATTTCAAATTAATGAGACTCCAGGAGCTTTGCTCTTTTCTGCTGACATTGCCGAGGTAGGTTTGAAAATAGATTTTTAGATATGTCGGCCATAATAAAAAAGAGCTTGATTTATTTAGATTTTTTCTTTCCTTATTATAATTTTGATAAAATATCAAAGACTGTGTCTGTCTTCTAAAAGTACACTTTTTTTTAAACAAAGGAGAAACAAAAATATATGGAGGCTTATATTTTATTTAATATTCTTCACCTTTTTTGTTACTAACAACACAAATACAAATTAAACATCAAACAAAAAGGATTTGATTTTTTTTTCATGTTTATGAAAGAAGTCTCTTATGCTCACCAAGGCTGCATTTATTTGACCTAAAATACAGTAAAAGCAGTAATATCATGAAAATTTAAAATGACTGTTTTCTATTTTAATATATTTTAAAATGTAATTTATTCCTGGGATGGTAAAGCTGGATTTAAATTCCAGTCATTACTCCAGTCTTCAATGTCAATGTCACATGATCCTTCAGAAATCAGTCAAATATGCTGATTTGCTGCTCAAGAACCATTTTACTGTCTTTGGGCTGATTAATATTATTAGGACCTTTTTTCAGAGTTCTTTGGTGAATAGAAAGTTCCAAACGAACAGCATTAATTTAAAAAAAAACTGTCTTTACTGTCACTTTTGATCAATTCATTGCTGAATAAATGTATTAATTTCTTTAAAACTATAGATTACTAACCCCCAAATTTTGACTGATGGTCTATGTATGTCTTTTCATAGAAAAAACAACTTTTTTTAACCACCACAAACATCTTTGCTCTAAAATAACTGGGTGTAACCCATTGGTCTAACCTTTCCTCCTCCGCAGAAGTGCTCACCACTGACATTATATTAAGGAGAAACACACAAGATGTGCCGAAGCTGTGCACCGCTGAAATATCCATGTTATCTCATCTGAGCACATACATTTAATAAACAGAGCTTTTGATATGCTTTCGAGTCTATCTCAGTGGAAATGTAATCAGCAACACAATTAAAGCATTATTGAGTCATTCTTTCAATGGCCTGGCCTAGATAATAGTGTAAATAATTAATTTTTCTATTAACTCATTGTTGTCTCTTCAGCTTGTCTCTCTCAACACACTGGGAACAGATACCAGGCTGCCTTTCAGAGATATAATTTTTCTAATTAGCACTCAAATGAAGGGCTGTCTGTAGCCTCTGATGGTCATTGTCGGCGGTTTTTACCTCCCCCCGGTTAGATCATGATGGGTGATTGAGCTGTCACCGCAACAAATAAAGGGCCTTTCAAACAATCCCTTTCTGTGTTTGATCGACAGTCGAGCTTCCCTTCATTTTTAATGAACATCATAATTGTTAGCTATCGTCAGTGGGGAAAGGATACATTAATTAGGGGCAAATTGTTTCGTTAAAATAACCAGCTAAAGTAATTCGGTAGACTTGTTTGGAAATGTCCTTCTAATTACCAGAACAGAAATGCACATCATTGTCGAATGTTTCGCAGATTCAGTTATAGAGCAATGATGAAAATCTTGTGCTCAATAGACACTGGCCGGTTCCGGCTCTAAATAATGAGGCCTCTGTCTCACGCTTTCCATCTGATGTTTATCTAACTGTATGTGCTCAGACAGCTCACGCTCTTTTGTTAATGTGACTCCTGTGCTTTACCTGAAACATCACAACATGCCTCTGCTCAGTAAACAATTAAAGTAATGGAGCTGTGGAGAAAATGACTTATTTTCCATTACGCCCCCCTTCCCACACGCATTTCAAACTTTGCACTCCGCCATTAGATCAACGACTGTGACCTCATTACATAAACATAATGAGCCAGGAGATGGGGGGTTGCTGGTCTCGTTTACAGGAAATCTAGACAAGCAAAACCAACAATAGGGGCTGAAAAAAGTAATATAGCTCATGCAGAACAGTCATAGTTTCATTTGTGAACCAGTCCGGTTCATTCGCATTCACATGTGTCCATATGTCTCTTTTTAATATTGGGAAGGAGTAAACGGAAGTATAACAATAAAAGAAAATGTGTGTAAAAATTGTAAAAAAAAAATATATATATATATATATATATATATATAAATTGAGTAAAAATGTACAAAGTAAAAATGTCACAGTAAAAATCTGTTGACTAAATAACTGTAACCTTACCATATAATGTGAAAACTGTAAATGGTTTAATATTATATTATACATATTTTTACGGTAATACACTGTCAAATTTATGGGTTTTGCAATTAAAAATATAATCAAATTACTATAAATTACTGAACATTTTACGATAAAAAAAACAGTAAAAGGACATTCCCTGAAGACTCTGCATGGTATTATATATGATTACATTCTAAATACATCTTGTTCTTTTTATATCATATTACGTATATCATATATTTTAGTGTGTTTTGCATTACATTTTTTGTTATTTATTTAATGTGTGTTATGATGGCTATGCCTATTTTCTTTGTGTGTATGATCCTGTGCATTTTTATTTACGAGTATTGGCCATGTTTAATAGACAGGCCACTTACAGCTCTGATTTAACATGACTTTCTATTTGACCTGTTTTATTATGGTTATCGGTACATTTTAAGGTACAAAGCTGATTTTGATATATTAACATTATATCATGTCATTTAATATTCAGGCACTAATATGCCATAATACCTGAAACATCGTCACATACTTTTGACAGTGAATTTCTGGCAGCCAGGAATGACAGAACTACTGTGTTTTTTGTTAGTTTAACAGTTTTTTTTAATTAGTGGTATAATGTATTTTTTCTCATACAACAACAACACAGAGGTGAACTCGGAAACAAGTGAGAATTGGATCTGAATGAGATAAACTGAAGTGAAATTAAAAAAAAATGTCCAGAAAACTGACCAAAACCAGAAAGCAAACAAGAAGCAGAACAGAGAAACCCAACTAAATGCTAGGGAAGACAACCAACACCTAACCTTCAACATAAAAGTCCAAAACCAGACACCTACAACGGGGAATATGTGACAAACAGAGTGCAACTATTAGCAGGCTCAAAATAAAACTAAACATGGAGTTAGGTTTTAGTTCCTCAAAGCAAACAGAACACTATATCTCAACACTAAGCCAGCTTTACGGCTTCGTCATGTCATCAGAGACTAATTTTCTGGATTGAATAGTGACATAATACACCATAATGAGTGACAGAAGCCGAAAAACACAACCCACTCCCCTCTTTCCTCCCTCTCAGCTCCTACATCTCTGTAATCTAGAGTGTGCACGTTTGAATTAAGATCAATTGACAAGATAAACAGTTTTCGCTGGTTCCCATGACTACCACTTTTCACCCAAACTGCTTTGATTGTATTTAATCTGATGGTAATCATGGCTAAATGACAGACAGATGATAAGAAAGGCAGGATCCTTTTCTCACGGATGATTTTCTATTACCACCCAATCAGACTGCTGTCAAGGTTTCTTTTCATAGTGATTTGGCCATGACGCTGTGTGTGTGCTGTAATTAGGTCTTTAATATGGGTGATTAAGGCCCCATTGTAAATGACTCCGAATGAGAAACGTGAGACAGTTCTTCTAAACTTCTTCAAGGCATTTTGACAAATCAATTTCTGCCAGCTAATTTTGTGATTTACAATTAAAATTTAAATAGTACATTAAATATAGTGAAATGCGCCATTCAGATGTTGATAGCATCAATAATTTAGCATCTGCATCTGCTGGGCTGCTTCAGCAGCACAAGAAATTTAAGTGGCTGTTGATTGGCTGAAGCGCGCCTGACGTCACCTCGCGGATGTTTAAAGGAGATAGAGAAGTCTGGTAAAAGAGCAGCGTAACGAGCGCAGGACCTCAGGAGGAGATGCAAGCGGGACGTTATTTACTTGTAGGTAAACGAAGTTATATTCGTGTTTGTGACCTCTCCTTTTTGCCTAAAGACACGAAATGGACGGCTGTCTGCGTCTATCCGAACTGACAGACTGAACGCGATCATTTGTTCTGTATTGATGAGTTTGTGAAAGCATGAAGTAGTGAAGCAGGTGAGTGAATTGAACTTGTTTACTTTAACAAGATTGTGTATCTGTCAGTGTCATATAGATAGTCTACTTATAAACTAATTGAATACAGTTTGTAATTGTTGTCTAGTTAAATGAAACATTTGTTCAGTTTACATGCATTCTATTCCAGGTAGTGACCCATTTATTATGGTAAACACTGCTTGTAATGCACAACTGCCTCATGTCAGAATGGGGGCCCTGGCATGGAAGCGGTGCGTTGGATGTGGATGCAAGATTTCAGACCGCTTCCTCCTGTTTGCTTTGGATGGGTACTGGCACTGCCACTGTCTCAAGTGCTCCTGCTGTCAAGCCCAGCTGGCAGAAATTGGCTCATCATGTTTCACAAAGCGTGGTTTGATCCTCTGCAAAAGTGACTATATAAGGTCAGACTACAGGAACAACACTCTGTTTTGTTATCGTCATCCTCGATAATTTACCATCATTCACACCCTGAGCTAACAAATATACTAGATAAATGAGAGCAGTTCTTTTATACATCTATAATAAGTCTTCTGGGAGTATAGTAAAGAGAACGGGGTTAGCCTCAAAGTGATAGTCCTCCAAAAATAAAAAAAAAGTGTCATCTTTCACTCACCCTCATGTTGTTCCAAACCTGTATAACTTTCTTTTTTCTGTGGAACACAAAAGAAGATATTTTGAAGAATGTTGGGAACTTAACACTTTCAGTTTCAATTGACTTCCATTGTATGAACAAATAAATAAATAAATAATTTACAATGTTAGTCATAGGGAAAGGAAACTGTTTGATTATCATTGTTCCTTAAAATATGTTCTTTTGTGTTCATCAGAAGAAAGAAATGCACTGGTTTGACATGACATAAGGGTGGATAAATGATGACAGAAGTTTCATTTTTGGGTGAATATCCTTTTAAGGTAAACACAAAAGAAGATATGTTAAAATTCTGTATGTTTCAGTTGTTTTTGACCATAGAATTAAAGTAATTGGGGCCCAAAACAGCAATGGACCCCACTGATTTTCTTTGTACGGTTAAAAAAAAAAAAAAAGTGAATGAGTAAATGACAGAATTAAATTTTTGGTTGTACTATCCTTTTGATAGAGGAAACAGAGTAAGCAAAAGTTCAAATAGTTATACCGTAAATAGATTTAAAAGCTTAAATGCCTTCCTGTGTTTGTGAGAGAGGAAAAAGACTTGCTTATTAAATTATAATGACTTGCTTATTAAAAGACATTTGCGATTATGATGTTCACTACAGATTGTTCGGTCACAGCGGAGCCTGCAGGGCTTGCAGTAAGTCTATCCCAGCAAATGAAATGGTTATGCGAGCACAGGGCAATGTTTTCCATGTCAAGGTAATTTACTCTATTAAACTGACCCATTTAAATACAGTCAATTAAAAAGCGATCTACATTCTTACTCCTGGTTTATAGGCTGATATTCTGCTGTGTGTTTTGGGGGGACAGGGTACCTTGTAATATGTTTTCCTCACAGTCATTTCTTTCTTTACTCTTGTAGTGTTTTGTATGCTCCATCTGCCGTAACCAGCTAGTACCCGGTGACCGTTTTCACTACACAAATGGAAAACTGTACTGTGAGCAGGACAGACCAACAGCTTCTGCACACAGAAACGACCACTTGGATTCACTCAGGGAGCACAACATATCCGAACAGAAGTCCTGAGCTCATCATTTTTTTGCTGAGCTCTGAGAAAGAGACACTAATAGAGCACCTAGTTTCATATTCAAGACCTCATATAACCCAGTAGTTGCTTTGTCAGCTACAGACCATTTTGTGAAGGTCTAATATTGTGGAAATTCAACATATATGGTAATATCTGGCAGTTTAAATGAGGTTAACCATTGGAGCTGAAAAGCAATATCAGCGAGCATCCTTGCGTATCATAATCAATTATGAATTGGTTTTGCACAGAATGACCTTTCTTATATGTTGTGGATCTGCAATTTAGTTGTGGTGTCTGTTAGTTTTGATATAGTGCTGTGTACTTCACTTTCAGGCAGTGAAACACACCACCTTCCGCTGGTGTGTGGTCACGGGACGGCTATTCTTCCTGGTCTGCAATAACAATATCTCTGCAATTAACCTGTCCATAAATCAATCCTGGAAGCATCCAGAGGGTCCAAGTTCTCTGTATCCTTGGAAGCAGACCTCCAGATGATCTCTTAGAAAGCATTTTTTTTTTTTTTTAAATTAGAAAACATTCTGAGCTTGCTATAAAGAACCAATCTTTAAAGTGTGTTGTGTGTGTCAAGTAATATTTGCTTTATTCAAAATAATTAAACGCCTTTAAAAAACCCATTAAGGATCTCTTCAGTGATGTGAGCTGTGTTTTCAGTTGTTGTGATACTTTCTAAATAATATATTGACAGACACAGAATTTATGGAGAACACCTCCCTCTGTTGGCTGAAGGTAATTGTGTCACTTTCAGTAGTACCTCTTTTTATATGCCTGTTAAAAAATGAGAGCATTTTCCAGTAAAAGCAACTATCAACATGGTGGCTATGTGCAGAATTAATCTGTTGAATTATCCATTTAGAAAAAAAAAAATACTCAGAGAACATTTTATTAAACACTTTATTATTGTTTACAGAACAAATAATAAAATACACTATACATTATTAAAGCCTCAGTGTTGTGCTGAATGTCATATTTAAGACCATTCCATCATGTCCTAATCTCTAATTAATTATTGTAATATGGATATTTTCCTTGTAAATGATTCCTGTACCTCCTACGCTTCTGCCTTCTTAACCAGTCTGACTCCATGTTTCTGATGAGAAATACTGATTCATTAAGGATTTGTCCTTTATATAAGTAAAATACATTGGGAACTGTTATAAAATATGTCTTCATAGAATAAGTAGTGCTGTTTTTATAGAGTAAATCCTTAGTGAATGACTATCAAATTATTTGACCTGTAAAAAAAACTCACAATGAAATGAATGTGGTCCAGCACCTATAGATGAATAGAATTAGTTGTTTCAACAGAATATGTCCCTATAGAATAATAATAATAATACAGAATGTTGTTTATGATCCTATAAAATAAATAACAAAGAAATGAGTTGCACTGCTTCAACATTATAAGATCCCTATAGAAGTGGTAATAAAATATACAATGTAGTCCTGCTCTCATAGAATCACAATATGAATTCTGTGTTATTTCCATATAAATAAAGTAATGCTGCTTCTATAGAATAAGTTGCAGTAAAAATTATATGTGTTGCTACTCCTACAGAATAAATCACAATAGAATGAGTGCTGTGTTATGTCAAATAAGGCCCCTCTTTGTCCAACACATTTGAAGACCCCCACCCAATTATGTTGTGATTGAACAGTACATTCTTGAATAAAAATGATCATTATTGAAGAAGACAAATGTGACTCTGGACCACAAAACCAGTCTTAAGTAGCACGGGTATATTTGTAGCAATAGCCAAAAATACATTGTATGGGTCAAAATTATCGATTTTTCTTTTATACCAAAAATCGTTAGGATATTAAGTAAAGATCATGTTCCTTGAAGATATTTTGTTAATTTCCAACTGTAACTATATCAAAAAACTTAATTTTTGATTAGTAATATGCATTGCTAAGGACTTCATTTAGACAGCTGTAAAGGCGATTTTCTCAAAATATAGATTTTTTTTTTTTTTTTTTTTGCACCCTCAGATTCCAGATTTTCAAATAATTGTATCTCGGCCAAATATTATCCTATCCTAACAAACATACATCAATGGAAAGCTTATTTATTCAGCTTTCAGATGATGTATAAATCGCAATTTTGAAAAATTGACCCTTATGACTGGTTTTGTGGCATCTTGATTTTTAATTTACATTATTTTTTATTACAATTTAAATAATTTTAAGTCATCCTGTGACTGGGGCCCCCTTGTGGGCCCTGGCCCCGGCCCCAGTTGAGAACTACTGTGAGAATACATAAAAAAAAAAGCTCTATACAACGTTTACTCGTAGAATAGTGTACAACAAAATGAGTTGTCCCTATAAAAATACATAATGTGTTACTGCCAATGGAATACATCACGATAGAACTAATTTTTCTTCTGCAGAAACTTCTACATAAAAAGTACGTCCAGAATATATCATTACAGTGTGCTACTGCCCCAATGCAATAATCGCAGTAGAATAACTTGTTCTGTTTTTAACAGAATAAAGTCTTTCTATATTCAAGTCCTCTAATAGAATTCGTGGTTCTGCTCCTATAGAATCAGACTGTTGTGTCGAAGCCTCTGTGTTTGTGAAGCTGTTATTGATCACATGATCGAGGGTGGACTGGCCGTGGCTGAACTGGGTGCGGGAACAGAAACTTGCACTTGGGTCGCTCTGCCACCCGCCTCCCCTTGTTCCGATATTAGCAGCACAGCTCTGCCTTCACCCCAAAAGCGCGGATCTCGCTCTGAGCCCGGGTCTAAACCCTTGCGTTTACAACAAACCGACAGCTCAACAATGGGACCCCCTCCGTATCCCGGCCATGCTATGGATCGTACCCCAAATAAAGCGCTTTTCGCTTGAGACGGAAACATAACAGGCTTGTTTTTTGGGAGTGACTCACCTCCCCTTCCCCAGAGTTTGATTCAAAAAAAGAGTTCACAACCAAGATGGCCGCCGATCCCATGCAGGTAGGAAAAGTTTTTTATTTCATACAATATAGATATAAAGAATCTTTAAGTGTGCACGTTGACTTTTATGCTTTAAAAACATAGTATGCGCCCTAAGCGCAGCTCTCGCGCACTTTCAAACCACTACTTTTCTTCCTTTGGGACGAGCTGCTCCCTCCGCCGAGGAGCTTATGACACGGGAAAACGGGGAATGTGGCCCGAAAACGCTTATGACAGGAGTTTAGAGCTTGTATTTCCCCCGTACAGTCATATTAGCGTCTCCACATAAAATTTTATTTAGATTTTATGCCATGTTGCCTAGTGGAAACACGGAGTTGTGATGTATTGGAATTGTACACACTGGCTGTGTCTCAAAACTCAGTGAGCTACCTACCTAGACAGCAAAACTGGTTGAAGAGGTAAACTAAAACTGATTTAAATAAAGCTAATGGACAATAGTTAAGTAAGTCCACTGCCTCTATTGTGGTATTACCACAGCATCCCTACTGTGAGATGTAGTATAGTAAAGTTTACTATACTGGGAATTTAGAATTAAGTTCTGTTCTATTGGTTTATGCTTGTGTTTTTCAACAAATGATTTTGGGCTTGTCTTTTTGTTCAGTGCTGAACTGCAGTCTTGTTTCTAACACTTTGAAACTAGTTATCAAGATAGTGTAAATTGTCTTTTAATAACCTGAGTGGTTTGTTGGCTAAAGTAAACTAACAAACTAAACAATTTATATATAAACTATTCCAATAATTTTTTTTTTTTTTTAATGTTTATCTGCCTTTAAGATGTCTTAAACATCGAAATTAGGTTTTTGGTAAATGGATGATGGTCAGTAACTGCAAAAAGGTGTCAGGCATTATAACTTCATTAAAATGAATTATTTTGGAAAGCGACTTCTAGATGAAGCCTTTTACTATAATATTTATTTGAGTCCACTCATTTTCACTTTTTGTTATTCACAGTGACACCATTTCTGAGCATTTGTGAATTCGGTTGTCTGCAAAACCATGTCCTGTCAGATATCATTTTGCAAGTGCATTCAAATTACAACCAGGAATCTGTTGTTTTTCTAAGTTTTTGTAAACTGGAAATGACACTGTTGTTACTGAAACATGTTTTGTCAGCCTCTTTCTCAGAACTGATAAGTCCAATGGTAGCTATTATGGAAAGTGGAAGAGACACTGCTGCATAATTTGGTTTTATGTGGTGAATGAGAGGTCTGGAGACACTGTTGTTGGTTAAAGTGCTCTTCAGGACTGTATGAAGGGAGATTTTAACCCTCATCAGTTTGAGTATTAATGAGCAAAACACATTATTAATGGGGCATTTTTTTGTCCCACAGATTGTGCTGTTTTGATATTGGTTTTGTGAGTGTTTCACCTGAGTGTAGCGGCACAAGTGAGGAAGAGATAAGGTACAGCTGGCTCCTAAAATGTAGGACAGTTGCTTTTCCATGACCTTCAGTTGACACATGAGTCGATGCTGTACGTGCAAGCAGACTCAGAGTGTCAAAACATGTATGTCAGTTATTTTTTATTTCTTTCTTTCTGCAGACAGTGAGATTTCAAAGTCATGGGTGAAGATGGATATAAACGAGAATCAGAATCAGAATGAGCTTTATTGGCCAAGTATGTTTACACATACGAGGAATTTGTTGTAGTGACAGAAGCTCCACAGTGCAACAGAAAGACAGCAACAGGACAGGACACAGATAATAAAAGAATAATATACAAATATCCAAATAGGCAATGTACAAAACAGCAAAAACACAATATATAATATAGACAATTTTGTATGTACAGGTCAAGTATGTGCAAATTTGAAATGAGAAAATAAAATAAGTGAGTGTGGTGAATGGATAATGTATAATAGTTGTGTGTTCTGCGTTTATTGTCGAGTGTTCATGAGATGGATTGCCTGAGGGAAGAAACTGTTCCTGTGCCTGGTCGTTCTGGTGCTCAGAGCTCTGTAGTGTAGATCACACGGCAACATTTCAAAGAGGGAGTGTGCTGGATGTGAGGGGCCCAGAGTGACTTTGCCAGCCCTTTTGCTCACTCTGGATGAGTACAGTTCTTGGATAGTGGGGAGGGATGTACCAATGATTTGCTCAGCAGTCCGGACTACCCTCTGTAGTCTTCTGAGATCAGATTTGGTAGCTGAGCTGAACCAGACATTTATTGAAGTGGAGAGGACGGATTCAGTGATGGCAGAGTAGAATTGTTTCAGCAGCTCCTGTGGCAGGTTGAACTTCCTCAGCTGCCGAAGGAAGGACCTCTGCTGGGCCTTTTTCACAGTGGACTCAATGTGATTGTCCCACTTCAGGTCCTGAGAAATTGTGGGAATCTGAATGATTCCACTGCAGTCACAGTGCTGTTCATGATGGTGAGTTGGGGGAGTGCAGGGGGGTTTCTCCTGAAGTCCACGATCATCTCCACAGTTTTGAGCATGTTAAGCTCCAGGTTGTTAAGACTGTACCAGACAGCCAGCTGCTCAACCTCTTGTCTGTAAGGAGACTCGTCAGCGTCCTGAATGAGGCCGATGACTGTGGTGTCATCTGCAAACTTCAGGAGTTTGACAGAGGGTTAGATGTCCAGTCATTCGTGTAGAGGGAGAAGAGCAGTGGAGAGAGGACGCAACCCTGAGGGGCACCAGTGCTGATCGTACAGGTGCTGGATGAGAATTTACCAAGCTTTACTAGCTGCTGCCTGTCTGTCAGGAAGCTGTTGATCCACTGACAGACGGAGGTGGGGACGGAGAGCTGAGTTAATTTGGGCTGGAGGAGTGATGGGATGATGGTGTTAAAAGCGGAGCTGAAGTCCACAAACAGGATCCTCACATAAGTCCCTGGTCTGTCCAGATGCTGCAGGATGAAGTGCAGTCCCATGTTGACTGCATCATCTACAGACCTGTTTGCTCTGTAGGCAAACTGCAGGGGGTCCAGTGAGGGACCAGTGGTGTCCTTCAGATAAGCCAAAACCAGTTTTCAAATGATTTCATGGCCACAGACGTTAGAGCCACAGGTCCGTAGTCATTAAGTCCGGTAATTTTGGGTTTCTTTGGGACGGGGATGATGGTGGAGCATTTGAATCATGAGGGGACTTCGCACAGCTCCAGTGATCTGTTGAAGATCTGTGTGAAGATGGGGGCCAGCTGATCAGCACAGATTTTTGGTGGGTGACCAAAGCTAAAATTTCAGAACATTCACTCCAGTTCAGCTTTATATTTTGAATTAAGAATGCACAATATATCACTAACATATCAATTATACACAAACATCGGAGGTATTTCAATTTATCTGTATCTGTCAATATTGGATATTTAAAGGTGTAATTCACCGTTGGCAAGATGGGGTTTTAATAAAAAGTTGGCAGTCCGTGCAGTAAAAAGACATTTTTTAAAATCGATTTACGTCATCTGGCGTAATTTTTGCTGGCAGATATAAGGGCATAACTTGGTCCTGGTAGAATGGAAAAATAATACACACTGTTAACTTACTTTCACTACAGACATTGTAACAATACAAAGCTGGTTTGAAATTGGAAAACATACCCTTTAAATGTACATGGTCATTTAGATTACCTCTGCTGTCATCTAATGCTTACTCAAAGTTAATCTTTAAAAACACACTGTTAAGTGTAAATTGTCAGCAAGTCTCAAAATAACTAAATTCTCAAAACGCTGTAATGCCTCACTTGTAGCATTGAAATGACTGATTTTAGTTGTTAGTGTTTTCTTTTTTGCATTTAGACAAAATAATTTTTAATTTTAACCTTAGTCGTGTATCAGTTGATATCTTATTGGTATCTTCCAGAGTAATATTATCAGTGCATCTTCATTTTTAATATTTGATGTATTTGAATAATATGACCATTATGGATTCAGATATATTTTGTTTATGGTCTGTGCATGCTTGACAAACCTCACCTTCACCCTCCTTTAGACCTGAATGAGCACATTCTGCTGAAAGTTTTGTTTTTAAGCTTTATTTATGGCTCCACTTTCCCCTGGAGGAAGATTAGAGGAGCCGTGTCAGTTCTCTTACATGTTGTCAGTGAGCTCATGAAGAGCTGGGCTAAGCAGAATTTGGCTCACCCACTCAGACCAGTTATCCTCCCTGCTGATGTCAGTGATACTGTGCTTCTTTATGTGTGTGCCTCTGTGTGTTTTCGTTCATGCTTAGGGGTTTGTGTGCAGGGTGCACTAGGAGATGTGAATGCAATATATCATGAATCATGATACTGGTGACAATTATGCTTTGGGAGGGAATTTCCTTCAGGTGTTTACTAAGAATCTTATTTTTTGCATGAAAAAAAGACGCAAGGAAGTCTTTGAAATTGTTTTAAAAGACTAAGGTAAGGATATTGACATCAAAATATGTTAATGTATGTTTATTTTGTACAGGCTCACATGGTTTCGGACCGGCTGGGCCTGGGGCACAACCTTGACCTGTCTGATACCATGGTGCAGCAGAAGCTTGACGAAATCAAGGAGCAGATCAAGAGGGAGATCCGCAAAGAGCTGAAGATCAAAGAAGGGGTGGAGAACCTTAGAAAGGTCACCACAGAAAAAAAGAGACTGGCATATGTTGATAATATGCTCAAGAAATCCAACAAGAAGTTAGAAGAGCTGCATCAAGAGCTGCAGGAGCTCAACGCTCATATTGTGGTGAAGGATCCAGAGGATCTTCTCTTAGGTATGAGCAAAGCTGTCATAAGTAAACTTTAACCATCTGTAGTGCCATCAATATTTGTACACGCATACTACCATTCAAAAGTGTGAGGTCAGGAAGATATATTTTTAAAAAAAGTAATACTTTTATTCAACAAGGATGCATAAAGTGACAGTAAAGACATTTCTAATGTTATAAAAGATTTCTATTTCAAATAAATGCTTTGAAGAATCCAAAAAGTATCATGGTTTCTACAAAACTATTAAGCAGCACAGATTTTCAACATTGATAATAATAATTATAAATGTTTTTGAGCAGCAAATTAGAGTGACTTCTGAAGGATTGTGTGACACTAAAGACTGGAGTAATTGCTGATGAAAATTCAGCTTTGACTTCACAGGAATAAAATAAATTTTAAGATATATATCAACAGAAAACTGTTTAAATTGTAATAATATTTCACCAATATTGCTGTTTTTGCTGTATTATTGATCAAATAAATGCAGCCTTAGTGAGCATAAGACCATAAGTGTTGGTAAAGACTGAGAAAACTGTATTAGACTTCATATATATAAAATTGAAGTCTAATACAGTTTCTCATTATGAAGGTGCTGCATCTTACAGGCCGTGCATACATTTTCACCCATTCTTACTGATGCTGCCAAGACTTTACAAATCATTCTTGCAGTTTCCTGTGGGTCATCCTTTCATTTGAGCCTTGCTATTTTTATATAACATGCTTCTCCACGGTGTCCACGAATCACTTTTTGATTGTTTTGAAGATAAATAGCTTTTACATGTGAGATATGTGAGCCTAGACAGTAACGCACTACAGGTGTAGCAGTTATGGACTATAATATTTAGTTGTGAGGATATCTGCCAGAAGCTTGATCAGATCTCTCAACCTACTATCCACATCCTTATACGGGACAAGATGTAGCCTGGCATGGAAATTATCTGATGAGAAGGGGCTTTTGTTTGGTGACTCAGCGCAAGAGGAATGTCTCCGCGTGTCACACCTCGGTGTTGACCTCCTCAGTCTGTGTCGGCTAAGCAGAAATCAGCAGATGCCACTGGAAGACAACAGCGCTCCAGTGCCCGTGCCTCGCTGGTGAAGTCATAGTTGCGCAGCACTGGCTGGGAGTCCAGACAGTGGAATTGGTCAGGCTGTTCCACTCGCTGCTGATGGATCAAGCCTTACCTCATTATATCATCAGCTCTTATTACATCCATTACACAGACACATATGTTTGTGTTTGTGTGTATGAAATATATAGATAGACCAGTATGTTATAGGGCTTTAATCTACTTTTAAGCACCTCTGAAGTCTCATTGTAATACCTACTGTGTGGGTGCGTTATTCCTTAACCTGCGGACTTTGTTTCTAAAAACCACAACAGAGGCATCTGTATTTATGCCTTGCGTAATGATGTGACTCAGGAGCCAGGTGCTGAACAAAAAACACTTGTTCTTCATTAACATGTGCTTCCACACTAAGGTGCTTTGTGAAGATTTATTTATCACAGACAACCTTCTCGCTTCCACTCTGAAGCTCAACAACCTTGTAGAGGTTTTGTAATGGGGTAAATCATCAAGAACAGAGGTGTTCATACTCTTGTGTGTGTTGTCTATGCAGCAGTTTTGTTTAGATCAACACATTTGTGGAGACATGTTATATTTTGAGTTTGGTGTGATTTGAATCTGATATACATCCACATATATGGCTGGTTGATAAACAATAATCAAAATTGTATCTCAATATTTTCATTCATTTAATGATATTAAATATCCGCTACTGTTTTCAATGTTTTAAAAGAAGTCTGTTAAGCTCAAGTCTCCAAGGTTGCATTTATTTGATCAAAAAACAGTAATATTTTAGTATTCATATATATACATATATATATATACACACACACACAGTGAGGGAAAAAAATATTTGAACCCCTGCTGATTTTGTACGTTTGACCACTGACAAAGAAATGATCAGTCTATAATTTTAATGGTAGGTTTATTTGAACAGTGAGAGACAGAATAACATTTTACATTTTTGATTTGCATTTTAATTAGTGAAATAAGTATTTGATCCCCTATCAATCAGCAAGATTTCTGGCTCCCAGGTGTCTTTTATACAGGTAAGGAGCCGAGATTAGGAGCATTCTCTTAAAGGGAGTGCCCCTAATCTCAGTTTGTTACCTGTATAAAAGACAACCTGTCCACAGAAGCAATCAATCAATCAGACTCCAAACTCTCCACCATGGCCAAGACCAAAGAGCTGTCCAAGGATGTCAGGGACAAGATTGTAGACCTACACAAGGCTGGAATGGGCTACAAGACCATCTCCAAGCAGCTTGGTGAGAAGGTGACAACAGTTGGTGCAATTATTTGCAAATGGAAGAAACATAAAATAACTGTCAGTCTCCCTCGGACTGGGGCACCATGCAAGATCTCACCTCGTGGAGTTTCAATGATCATGAGAACGATGAGGAATCAGCCCAGAACTACACGGGAGGATCTTGTCAATGATCTCAAGGCAGCTGGGACAATAGTCACCAAGAAAACAATTGGTAACACGCTACGCCGTGAAGGACCGAAGTCCTGCAGCGCCCGCAAGGTCCCCCTGCTCAAAAAAGCACATGTACAGGCTCGTCTTAAGTTTGCCAATGAACATCTTAATGATTCAGAGGAGAACTGGGTGAAAGTGTTGTGGTCAGATGAGACCAAAATCCAGCTCTTTGGCATCAACTCAACTCGCCGTGTTTGGAGGAGGAGGAATGCTGCCTATGACCCCAAGAACACCATCCCCACCGTCATAAATGGAGGTGGAAACATGCTTTGAGGGTATTTTTCTGCTAAGGGGACAGGACAACTGCACCGCATCAAAGGGACGATGGACAGGGCCATGTACTGTCAGTGCCAGGGCATTGAAGCCAGCCAGGGCACTGAAAATGGGTCCTGGAGTGGTCTAGCCAGTCTTCAGACCTTAATCCCACAGAAAATCTGTGGAGGGAGCTGAAAGTTCGAGTTCCCAAACGTTAGCCTCGAAACCTTAATGACTTGGAGAGGATCTGCAAAGAGGAGTAGGACAAAATCCCTCCTGAGATGTGTGCAAACCTGGTGGCCAACTACAAGAAACGTCTGACCTCTGTGATTGCCAACAAGGGTTTTGCCACCAAGTACCACGTCATGTTTTGCGAAGGGGTCAAATACTTATTTGACTCATTAAAATGCAAATCAACTTTATAACTTTTTTGAAATGTTTTTCTGGATTTTTTGTTGTTATTGTTTCTCACTGTTAAAATAAACCTACCATTAAAATTATAGACTGATCATTTCTTTGTCAGTGGGCAAACGTACAAAATATATAAATATATATAAAATATATATATATAATATTTCTTTCTTTTTTTTCATGCACCAACAGTAATATTGATTTTATTACATGGGACATGTTGATTTAACTGCAAACTAGGAGACGAGAAAAGTGATTCATGTTAAAGAATTGACCTTACCAGCTGTATTATTGCTGTTGAAGTTTAAATCATAGATGCTACCAAAAACATCTGTTTCTTTTTGTGTGCTTTGCCTACCACCATATTTTTTTATTACACAGCTCTGCAGTCACATAAAGTGCCTTTGTGAGAGCTGAGGTTTTTGTTTGTTATTAGCAGAAGTCTAACAGGTTTCATTTATCTGTAGAGATGGGGGAGTTTTTACTTGTCTGGACAAGAAAAGTAGTGCTGTGCTTCATTGAAATAATTTCCGTTTTCACAGTCCTTCATCAAAGCAACCAAAAAACATTCCTGGAAAACTGCAAAACTTACAGAATTAAGCAATCACCTTCTTAAGCGTGCTTGCAACATATGGCCAGTTTTTTAACCAATAAAAATAGTTTCAAATGAATCAAAAGCGTAAATATTCTCACTTGAATTAGTGCAGCTTCTAAACTTGACTCTTAATGTTATTCAAAGGTCACAAAGAATCAGGTACTCTTGTTGCAATATCCTTCCTGTTTTTTATGGTTTAGCCAAAAATCTGGAAGTGGCCACAGAAAACTGCATAAACTTTCTGCATAAAATTTCTGTTGCTCTCTTCTGACCCAAAGAATCATTATTTAGTTGGTGCTGATGTTGTGAAGTAGTTAAAGTTATGAGTTGGCAACCAAACAACATTGGAGCGCATTGACTTTGATTGTATTGACAAAAAACACAGACATTTCTCAAATTCTCTTTTACCTCATATAGGTTTGAGTGATATGATGGTGAATAAATGATGACAAGACTTTTTATTTTTTTGGGAGAACTATCCTCTTAATTCTAAATTGCTTCAGGAAGTCTGTCTTTAGAATCTCTTCGGATCCTACTAACTTCTGCCATTTCTTTCCCAGAGTGCCCTCTTACGCTGGACAGCCCTAAAAGTGAAGCACGAACATGCACTATCAGCAGCAGACTAGCAGCCCTGAAAAAACAGAACGACATTGAATTGAAGGTGAAACAGGGGGCCGAGAACATGATCCAGATGTATTCAAATGGCTCCTCAAAGGTAGTGTACCATTTGGTTTTATTTAATGACTCCTTTCGCTTGAGGCTTTTTTTTCTTTACCAGTGATGTACAATCCAGGTTCTGTTGTTTACAAAGCACATAAGAGAACACTATATAACCATCTTGGCCCTGAACCAGTCAAAAGTTTGGAGTCAGTAAAATGTAAATGGTTTTGAAAGAAGCCTCTTATGCTTACCAAGGCTGCAATTATTTGATGAATAATATAGTAAAAGCTGTGAAATATGATTACATTTTAAAATATCTCTTATCTATTTTAATGTATTTTAAAATGTAATTTATTCTGTGATGGCAAAGCTACATTTCAGCAGCCATTACTCCAGTCTTCAGTGTCACATGATCCTTCAGAAATCATTCTAATGTGCTGATTTGCTGCTCAAGAAACATTTCAGTTGCACTGTTTAATATTTTTGTGGAATCCATGTTACATGTTTTAAAGATCATTTGCTGAATAGAAAGTAGCAGTATTGAAATAAACATCTTTTGGAACTTTCTAAACGACTTTAACATAATTTTTAATCAATTAATTGCATACTTCATGGAAAAAAGTAGGCTATTCCTATCCTTAAAAAAATTCTTACTGACCCCAAACTTTTGAATGGTAGTGTATGTGTAAGCAAAAATGGCCAACACACATAAAGTACATCTAAATTCACTTGGATAGAATTACAGGCACCAGTACTACTGCTTTACTTCGATAACATGAGTGTAGCTCCTGTGACTTGCTTGAGAGGTTTGGTCATAGGAGTGGTGCTGGTGATGAACTTATCCCCTCTGGCAACACACACACAAACACACACACACACGCACACATGGTGCAGCCCTATGGGAAATTAGCAAGGGCTGATGTCAACCAGGAAATGACTTGTAAACGGAAGCCTTTCCTTCTCACACACTCTTGGCACGGTAGCAGTCCCTGGAATATGTTTAGCCTTTGACCAGCTTGCACAAGAGTGCTACCAGTGTTAAATATTTTACATAATTAAATAAAGTGAAGTTAAAAAAAAACACTTTTAAAAAAATTATGAAAACTGAGTTTTCCCGTCACCACATAAAATCTGTATTTGTTTTTGCATGACTTGATTTTATGTTGACCTTGCAGGACAGAAAACTGCTTGCAACAGCACAGCAGATGCTTCAAGACAGCAAAACCAAGATCGAGTTCATCCGAATGCAGATTCTCAAAGCCAGCCAAACCAGCGAGCTCAGCTTCGACAACAATGATGTCATTGGTAACATTCACACGTAGTTCCTCCAGCATTAGCATTCACAGTTCAACAAACACAAACCAATAAATATATCTTTGGTGTTGTGGTGCAGCCAAACCCATCATCAGTCCACTGGACCTCCGGGTGGAGGAGCTCTGCCATCACACACGGATAGAGTACGCTGTGGCCGAGGGGGCCAAGAATGTCATGAAGCTGTTGGGCTCTGGTAAACTGGCTGAGAAGAGGGCTCACTCAGAGGTATTTTCAACTGTACCGTCATCATCATCATCACCTTCTGAACTGACCTCGTTGATGCATCTGATCTTTAGCACTATTTTTAAGTTTTAACCCTTTGACCTTTGCAGTCTTGGAAAAGAAAGTGGCCAGAGAGACCACCAGTAGTGTATGAGCTTGTGTAAAAAACAAAAACAAAAACAAAAAAATGAATGAAAGGTTTTGATCCACTTCAAAATGTTGACATATATTGATATATGTATAAAATTTCACACTTACAAATAAGCAAGCTTACAATTTAATTTAATGAGCTTATTTGTGTGAAATAAATTAAAAATTAAATAACTGAGTTTAATTTGTAAGCTTGCTTACTTGTAGGTGTGAAGTAAAAATCAAATAATGAATATAATAATTTAATTTGTAAGCTAGCTTACTTGTATGACATAAAAATCAAATAATATATAGGATTTTTTTTAATTCAAATTTTTTTTGTAATTTACATTTTTAAATTGTGACAATGAATACTGTTTCCAGGTCCAAGCCTCTACTCCATTTCAAATGAGAATATCTCAACAGTCATTTATGAGCACTATTATGGCAAACATTTAAGCTAAGCTTTTAAAAACTCAACATTATAAGTTAATAATGACAGAGTTCATTATTGGTGAACTGTTCTGTTAATGCCATTTTTCAGTTTAGCATCTACAAGGTAAAGGTGCGGCCACACTACAGAAAGTTCAGCAAATATTTGCATGTAGAAAGGTCCATAGTCTGTTGTCAGTAGTGTAGCGATGTATGAAGCACAGCTTACATAGAAGTTACTTTCAAACCAAGCAGCTTTCTGTTCATTAATGCTGTGAATTTGCATGATCAACTTGAGTACAAGAAGAAAAAACTGAAACTGCGCCGATTGCTATGACTGGATTTCTCCCACAACATTTCGACAAGCAACAGTAAATGTGACTGCACCGTTAGATTCATATCTATGCATCCAACTGCCATTAATTTTTCTGCTGTAATTCTGTGAAATCCAGGCCCAAGCCAGGTTCAATGAGTCCAGTCAGAAGCTGGATTTGTTGAAGTATTCCCTGGAGCAGAGACTCAATGAGCTTCCGAAGAACCATCCCAAGAGCAGTCTGATCATGGAGGAGTTATCTCTTATGTCCTCTCCGGCCCTCAGTCCTCGCCAGAGCTTCATATCCACACAGAACCACAACAGCACTGTTAAAAACCAGTACAGCACCAAACCTGCTGCACTCACAGGTGAGCAACACACATTACCTTCAGATTTACCTTAATGTTATTAAAGCGTTATATGAAGCTGTAATCTGGGGTCAGTAAGATTAAAAAAAAAAAAAAAGATATTCAGCAAGAATGCATTAAATTGATCAGAGGTGACATTAAAGACGTTTAGAATCTAAGATTATGATTCTTTTTAAAATAAATGCTATTCTTTTGAACGCCAAAGTATCCTGAAATAAAAGGTCATGGTTTCCAGAAAAATATTAAGCAGCACAACTGTTTTCAGCATATTAGAAATATATCTTGAGCATCAAAGCAGCATATTAGAATGGTTTCTGAAGGATCATGTGACACTGAAGACTGGAGTAATGGCTGCTGAAAATTCAGCTTTGCCATCACAGGAGTAATGCATTAAAATAGAAACCATTATTTTAAATTGCAATAATATTTCACAATATTACTGTTTTCAATATATTTTTCATATAAATTTAGCCTGCGTGAGCATAAGGCTTCTTTCAGAAACATTAAAAAAATCATACTGACCCCAAACTTTCAAATGGCAGCGCATTTTAATGGTGATTGTTATTGACTAAAACAGGCAAATTAGAGGTTCGGCTCATGGGATGTCAGGACCTGTTAGACAATGTTCCTGGCCGGTCTAAAGCCACGTCGGTGCCGCTGCCCGGTTGGAGTCCCAGTGAAACGCGCTCCTCTTTCATGAGCCGTGGGAACCGCAGAGGAACCAGCGTTCGGAATCTCTCCAAAAATGACGACTTGTCCAGTTGAGTAGTTCTTGGTGCTTACTTTCAAGTGGCTTTTCACCAGCCTTTCATTTGACTTTACAATTAAAAAGCAAAGCTGTGGCAGTTGAGAAGCTTAATGTCTTTATGTGTCTCTGTTTGTCTCCAGATGAGATTAGTGCTGTTCTGAAGCTTGACAACACTGTAGTTGGTCAGACCAGTTGGAAACCTGTCAGTAATCAGTCGTGGGACCAGAAGTTTACATTAGAGCTAGACCGGGTAAACTCACTGTACATGATGTTTATTTATGCATAAAACGCTTCTGGGTCTTGTTTATATATACTTTGGCAAATGTTTGTTTACCACAGTCTCGTGAGCTGGAGATCTCTGTGTACTGGAGAGATTGGCGGTCTCTTTGTGCGGTGAAATTCCTGCGACTGGAGGACTTCCTGGACAACCAGCGGCACGGAATGTGCCTTTACCTTGAGCCACAAGGGACTCTGTTTGCAGAGGTACCTTTACAATATTGTTTCTCAGCGATCAATACTTTCCCACAAAGAGCCCTCTGATTAGCAGCCCAGAGCTCTGTGAGAAAATCAAAGAGGAACTCTTCAAGCTCAGTGGCCCCTGAAACCCCCGGGCAGGTTTTCCCACCTTTGCTTCTCTAAAGAAACTGAGCCTAGTAGATCTGAAGTGGAATTTGATTAGTTTACAGAGCTTGATCTAAAAGCCATTTTTGTTACAGGTTACGTTTTTTAATCCAGTCATTGAGAGAAGAACCAAACTCCAAAGGCAGAAAAAGATCTTCTCAAAGCAACAAGGTGAGGGCATTTCTTCGACACGGTAGACTATTATGAAAATTTTGTAATTCATCAAAAGGGTCATATTAAGGTTTCTTGAGCAAAAAAAAAAAAAAACATTTGAAAAATAGCTTTGTATGACCATTTGCCAGATCTATAGAATTAAATTATGGCCTTTTTTGGTGGTGCATATTCGAGATTTGTATTTGAACACTCAAATTGCATGTAATATGCATAGTACGCAAATTTTCCCCTTTTAAAAGTCTCTTATGCTTACCAGAGCATTTGTTTGATCAAGCATACAGCAAAACCAGAAATACTGTGAAGTATTACAATTTAAAATACATTATTACAATGTAAAACTTTCTATTGTAATATATTTTAAAATGTAATTTATTCCTGATGCAAAGCTGAATTTTTCAGTAGCCGTTGCACCAGTCTTTAGAGTTGAGAAAGTGTAATATTTAATAATAAATGTAAAATGTAACAATTTTTTCAGGATTCTTTGAAGAATAGAAAGTTCAAAAGAACAGCATTTATCTGAATTAGAAATCTTTTATCCACCTTTTTCCTATGCCCCATGACGCTTTACGTAAATTATGGGAGTAACTTCCGTTTACATTGTAAACAGTCAGCAAAAGGTCCGCTCTATGGTCCGCAATAATAAGCATTTTCAAAAACTGAGTACAATGAGTTGACATTATTTTACTCCCTTCAACCATCGATCATTAAAAGGAAATTTATAAGTGTAAAAGCATTAACAAATCACTTTCAACATAACATGAATAAGTCCTAAAGATCCTCCTTCTATCCGCAGCAATATTACGTATGTGTTAAATATCATTATAGTAATATATGTCTATATTTCGTAACAATGACATTTTACAGCATCCGTGTGAAAACAAACCTAGAAAGAGACATGAGGATTTGTGTAGAAAAATTAAAGATTCTTAGTGCATTGCAGGGAATTTTTCATGGTTTATATATCTTCAGTTAAATCACAAATGCACAGTATATGTTGTCTTTTTTCATTTACTTACAGTGGAATACAGCGGAAACATGAATATAATCGTGAGGAAAATAATGCAGCGGGCTGAAAAGAGCTATTCTATAGATATTGTTGTTGTATCACGTCACATTAATATACCAAACATAACGTTGTTCTCCTGACTTCTGAAAATAGAAAATGAATGACAATTTACAGCCCATTCAGTCAAAAGGACGGATAAGGATTATTTGTAGCACAACCTTATGATCTGAAATGATTTGTTGCAGTCTTTTTAGTGGAACTTCCCCAAACCGGAAGTGCCTCCCATGATTTAAACCGCAGTAGGCTCTTTAGGAAAGTGGTGGATAACATTATTAATTTCTTTACTGTCGGTTTGATCAATTTAATGCATCTTTGCTGAATCAAAGTATTAATTTCTTAAACCTCAAACTTTTAACGGTACTATAGGCTGGCTACAGGTTTGTGTTTAGGTCTAATACTGGGCTGGCTGTTTTTATTGTATTTATTTTTGTGATGTAACAAAATCTTAAATTTCATAGCAAGCTGGGGAGAAAGTTACAGTATGTTTACATAGAAGTTCAAACTGTTTTATTTCAAAAAGAAAATGTTGATTTTTAAGAGCAGTTATTAAAAATAAATATTAAATGCGTCACAAAAAAACTAATTATGGGCTAATTATAAATAAAATTCCTTTTCATAATACAGGCATACTGCTTGTGCTAAAGCAAAACTGTGATTTATTCCCACCTGTCAACAAACCTGGGCTTCAGTCCCAAACCTGCACCTGCACCTTCTGAAAGCTTTCCTTTGCGAAACACCATTTGGTTTAGTTTATGTTGTTGCCATTGTAGCTTTTTGTTTATATTACCCTGATTTCTAAGTAAAAAGGTTTATAGGGGTCTGATAAATGTGTTTCTTCTCATCTCTCATGTCTGCAGGGAAACCGTTCCTCCGGGCCTCTCAGATGAGCATCGGTACATGGGGCCGGCTGGTGAGGAGGGCCATTCCCTCTCCCAATAACTCATTTAGTCCTCAAGTGGCAGAGCTGGCAGCTGAGACTGGACACAGCAGTCACCCAGGAACCCCTGCTCTGAGGAGGTAAAGTATGAACCTACAATATAATGAGCACACTTACTTTGTTAAACTAGTCATTAGGCAGTGTTCACGTGTCTGTTTGTATTCGTCCGCTCTCTCTAGTGACCCAATAGTGACAAAACTGGACTTTGACAAAGACGCTACACCAAAGCATTACTCTCCTGTTAGTATAAGAGAAGTCTTGCCTGAGGACAAGATCCCCAATAAAGAGCAAGAACAGGTAACATCACACACTATCATGTGGTTGTTGTAGAGATAAGCCGTCTAGGCATCTGTATTGATGTCATCTGTTTCCTTGAAAGCACAGTTAGACTCCTTTAAACTGCTGAGGATATAGATCTGAAGCGGACATGTAATTCATGTTTAGTCTCTCATCAGGAAAAGGAAATGCCTTCACCGTTACCTTTATTAACATAAAGATAACAGCTCTCCAGTGTCATCTTGTATAAACAGCGGCAGCTGAAAGGCTTATTTTCTTCTTTTACAGGACACTTTGACTTCATTTGGCTACCGAAATGACAGAAATAGCATCATTGTTCAGTCTGAGCTTGAAGAAGTCGTGGAACATGAGACTCAGCCGTCAGCGTTACAGCTCATAACTGTCCAAAAGAACACAGAAATAAGGTGAACTATAGTTATAGTTCACCTTATACTTATAGTTTGTCTTGTACTAGCAAATATACACTCGACATTGCTAAAGTACTTTTGTTGTTATAGGGACGAAGAGGAGGAAGAACAGTTTCATTTTAGCCTTAAAGACTTTAAATGTGTTGCAGTGTTAGGCCGTGGCCATTTTGGAAAGGTATGAGGCTATTCATGCTTACAGTTTCCTTTTTAGTGGTGTTTTTACATTTAGATAAAGTTCACCTGTAAAAACACAAATAATTTAATAACAAATAATCTCAAAATAACCATTTTTTATAATATTGTGATGACTTAATTTATCTGTCGCACTCCAAGATTTCAGTTTTTTATTTTAGAGAAATTTATATGTAATAGATTCTGTATTATAAAAATAAAATATTTTAATATTTAATATGGACCATTTATCGGTTATTGTTCATGAAAATAATGATCAGTTTGTCAGCATCTGACATTCCTACTTTTTTGCTATTAACTTTAGGTAAAACTTTACTTAAAGCCTTTATGTATATTGCATTATAAAAGTAGCTATAATGCATTAATTATGCCTTGTAATGCACCTTATAATGCATTGCACATGAATAATTAACACATAACACTTATCAATTCATTGTTACAATATGCATTTTAAATTCACCTACAGTTATTTCCGACAAGATATAATGCATTACAATGCACATTTTGAATAATTATTATGCATTATAGTCTTTAATAACCCTTTATAATGCATATACATAAAGGCTTTAAGTGAAGTGGTACCTAACTTTTTTGTAAGTGATCAGACTTTTCTGATTTCTTCACTCACATAATCTTGTCATTACATCTGTGTCACTTCACCTTTTCCTTTAGGTGTTATTAGCGGAATACAGTATTACAGGTGAAATGTTTGCCATCAAGGCCCTTAAGAAGGGAGATATTGTCGCCCGTGATGAGGTTGAAAGGTAAATTGTTCATTCTGTTTTATATACGATAATTTGTGAGCAACACCTGTCAGCTACTAGCTGTTTGGTCTTATTTTATCCTGTTTTATTTTCTATTCTCCCAGTTTGATGTGTGAGAAGAGGATATTCGAGACTGTGAACAGCGTGCGGCACCCGTTCCTTGTCAATCTTTTTGCATGTTTCCAGACCAAGGAGCATGTGTGTTTTGTGATGGAGTATGCGGCAGGAGGAGACTTGATGATGCACATTCATGCCGATGTGTTTTCAGAGCCGCGGGCCACGTGAGCGACACAAGAACATGCTTTTAGATAATTGCAGTCAAGGCTTTATCATCATTACATGTTCTGTTGTTGTTGATTGTTGCAGGTTTTATGCAGCCTGTGTCGTCCTGGGGTTACAGTTTTTACACGAGCACAAGATTGTATACAGGTATTAGAAAGAATCTGTACTTAACTATTGAATTTTTGACACAAATATTCATTGTTTTTCATGAAATTCATTTGAGGATTAATAAATGTATTCTTCAGAGATCTGAAGTTGGATAACTTACTGCTTGACACAGAGGGGTTCGTCAAGATTGCTGACTTTGGTCTTTGCAAAGAAGGTAAGTATATGTTTGTTGTTGTGTTGTCTGCTTTACAAGCCCCAGAGGCCAATGTTCTGCCTTTTTCTGTGTTAGGAATGGGTTACCAAGACAGAACGAGCACTTTCTGTGGCACTCCAGAATTTCTGGCTCCTGAGGTGTTAACCGAAACATCCTACACACGTGCGGTGGACTGGTGGGGGCTCGGCGTGCTTATCTTTGAGATGCTTGTCGGAGAGGTCAGACCTCATCCACATTGGTTTATTCATTTCTCATCATCTCTCTAAATAGACTACCTTAAAAGTTTGGGGTCAGTATTTTATTTTATTTTAAACAAGTCTCTTATGATCACCAAGGCTACATTTAATTAAATCATTTAATTAAAAGTACAGTAAAACATAAAAAATTGGCAATTTGAAATAGTTTACCCCAGTCTTCAGTGTCACATGATCCTTCAGAAATCATTCTACTATGCTGATTTGCTGTCTAAGAAATTTGTATTATTGTTTAAAACAGTTAATATGTTTGTGGAAACCATGATCCATTTTTCTCAGGATTATTTGATGTACAGAAAGTTATAAAGAACAGCATTTATTTGAGAATGAATAAAAGTATTCATTTCTTACAACAAAAAAAACATCTTAACTGACCTCAAACTTTTGAGTGTACCTCATAACCTAGACGAGAAGATAATCATATTCATATTCATACAAGCAAATGTATTAACTGTGAAAGCGACAGTATTTTTGTAACACTAAAAATACTTTTTGTATTTTTGTGTTACTAAGTGAATTCATGTTTCCATAGTCTCCATTTCCCGGTGATGATGAAGAAGAGGTGTTCGACAGCATTGTGAACGATGAAGTTCGCTACCCAAGATTCCTCTCAACAGAAGCCATCTCCATTATGAGAAGGGTTGGTACTAAGAGCAACAGTGTGAATTTACCAGGTGTAGACATGAATATCAGACTTGTTATTAATATCTTTCACTTTCGCGCAGTTATTAAGAAGGAATCCCGAGCGACGACTTGGAGCCGGTGAACGTGACGCAGAGGATGTGAAGAAACATCTGATTTTCAGGGTAACTTCTGAACCATCTGGCTACATGTCTCAGTTTATTCCAAGCATTGTATTTTTTCCCTCTTTCTCTGAATATAAATATTATTTGTACCTTATTTTTTCCAGAATATTGACTGGGATGGACTATTAGCAAAGAAAGTGAAGCCACCGTTTGTACCCACAGTCCAGAGTTCCAGTGACGTTAGTAATTTTGACGATGAATTTACCTCAGAAGCTCCGGTGCTCACACCGCCCAGAGAGCCCCGGCCCTTGACCCAGGACGAGCAGGACCTGTTTGCAGACTTCGACTATATTGCAGACTGGTGTTAGCCATGTGTTGACATCCCTCCCTCTCCACACACACAAACACAGATACAGAAAATGTGAATCAGATCATTTGCAAATATCCCTTTTTTGTCGTCAGTGTTATTTTAGGATTACCACAACCCCTTTTCTGTTTTAACATGATGAAGAAACTTTGATTTTCTTTTGGATGGAGTATGTTCAGGTTTGGGATAATTATTCCATTTCATCAGGACCTAAGCACTGAACATGAAAAACATAAACTGAGCAGTATAGTTTCCAACTGTACTGACAACTTACCACAGCTTGTGACATGTGAACCATGTGATCAGGTGCCTCACTGACACCCCCTAGTGTTGAGGAAGTCGGCAGGCCACATCCACATTCAGATTGCCCACAGAATTTCTTCAGTCACACTGAGAATGATGAGCCTTGATTTTTATAGTTTTGTTTTTGAAGCATTTACAATGCGACTGGTTTAAAAAAAAATCTGTCAGCTGTCAATGTTAATTATGTGAAAGCGTTTTAAAGCCATAGACCGAAATAATAGGCGATACTTTGTACCTCATCCAATGAATGTATAGTTTGCCACTATTACCAAAACATCTAGCCATTTTTATGAAATGGAGTCTATACTCTTCCCTACAATACAGTATTAATGCATTACGATCCAAGTTACATCGAAAACCGCAAATATGAACTACCAGTTACAACTCTAGTCGTATATATGTCAGTGCTTTGAAACAGGAAATGCATTTACTTCCATTCAGTACGTTATTTTTCTATCAAGTTTCAGGATAGGGTCATGTTTTGTTCCGTTTTTGTTTTTACCAGACTTAAGCTGTCAGTGGATTTACACTACTGTTCAAAAGTTTGGGGTCAGTAGGATTTTTAAAGTTAATACTGTAATTCAACACTGAATATTCAGCTTTGCCATCACAGGAATAAATTACATTTTTTTAAAAAATATATTCAAATACTAAACAGTAATTTAAAATAATGATATTGTTTTATAATGTTACCGTTTTTACTGTATTTTGTTTTTTTACTGTATTTCTCAAATCAAAGAGATTTCTTTCAAAAAAGTTAAAAAATTGTACCAGCCTCAAACTTTTAAACAGTAGTGTGTATGTGACAGGCAATCACATTACCTCATTACCTAGTTGTTCTTTACTGAAATTCCTCCACTTCATGTTTTTTTCATATGTGGACATGAGACATGACAGACTGGAATCTATGCTATACACCAAATATCAATATAAATATACTAATAACTGGTCTAGATGTTCAAAAATAGGCCTGAAGCTTCATATGTGTAATAAGCAATCCAAGTGGAGGGGTAGATACTAGTTGGAGGTCTGGTGTATTATATAGGCTACACAACATAAAACACTATCAAGCTGGAAGCACTAATTTTTGTCTAAAATATCCATGTTTTATCTAAATGGTGGGAAAACAAAGGAGTGTACAAAGGTTTTCTACCCACTACTTGTATGTCGGAGCATGATGCAGAAAAGTGTCAAAGGTACAGTCATGAATTTTGACTTGACAATGGTGTAAATAACAGGTTTTGCTAAAACTGTCAGCCATCATGAATGCGAAAATTAAACGTTTATGTAAGTCGTTAGTCTTTCTGCATTTTGTAGACCTAATGAGGTTGTAAATGGGTTATTGTCACTTCAAAAGGATGCTCTGGTGATTCAGGAAATCTTTATAATAACTGAGCTGTGGATACAGGAACAGAAACACACAAACGGAAACTTCTGCTTCACACCATTCCCCTCACGAAATAAGAAAAGAGGGGGAAATAAAACCATTCGTTAGCTACACGCTTTCAAAGCTCATGGTATTTGGACACCTGTTTCGGGGATTTCCGAGATGTTTACCATGCTTTTCTGAAAAGCATTTATTTAAGTTACTAAATATAATGCAAACAAGCTAACAAAATCATTTCCTACAAAAGAAAATGTTACAGTAAGAAATATGCCTAGTTGCAACCACCAAATTCTCACTTAGACATATGTACAATTTATATACACACAAATGAAAGTACAGCCTGCAATCTGCGATTAAACTTGGAATGTGTCTTCTGTACTTTGCAGAATCCCTGCCGTCATCTTTTCAAAAGGCTCGTGCCTTCACGGGGGAAGAGCAAACCTTGCGAATTTCAAAGAGAAAAGGGCAAAAATTCTGAAAGTACAAAGAGCGGTGAGTGTGGGGAACATGGGTGTTCACAGTTGAGGCAGTTTATCCACCGGTGTGTCGAACTTGAAATCTGGAGGAAAGAGATCGGCAGCGCGGGGATAAATGAGACGGTAGGACTGACGGATGGTGACGTCTGCCACTCCAGCGATGTCCCCAATCTCTGCACAGGAGAAAAATAACTTCATTAATCAAGGACCCTAACATGTCAACTTTCGTTTTTGATTATCACAATACTTGACTGGAGTATATATTTGCTTTCTCTTACCCTTCTGTGTCTTCTTCTCAGCAGACGCTTGAGAGGCCATGTAAATGGCTGCGGCTGCCACTGAGATGGGACTGCGCCCTGGAACCAAGTCCAGCTCAACGGCCTTCCTGGCGATGTAAGTGGCCGCCATCTGCACCTGTTTGGGCAAGCCCAAGTTGGAGCAGAAACGTGACATGAAGTCACCGGTTGTAATGAGGTCCACGCTCGTCTCGAGAGCCTTCAGGATAAGCTTGAAGCAACGGCCAATCTCCTTCTTTGAGATCCGAGACACGGCACAGATTTCTGGGGTGGAGGGAGATAGAAATTATATATATATATATATATATATATATATATATATATATATCAAGACCTGCTGGAATATTGATAGCTAAATATCTTCAGTTGTAGAGTTATCTAGCATAATGCTGAAGGTGAAGTGTGTCATTTCTGCACCACTAGCATCACCAAATGGAGTTACAAAACTAAGAGGTTTTCCAGAACACTCCCTCTGCCTTCCACTGGGCGCTCAAACAAATAAACTTGCACTATTGAGGGCAACAGTGCCCACTCACTTTTTCAGCAGCCTTTGTTCTGGAAGAATTTTTTTTTTAGAAAAGTCTTTTAAGAGTTATGAAACAACCAGCTATGAGGTGCTTTGCAACATTACACACTTTGAAGCCAAAAAAAATAAAAAGTATTTAATTGATGGTAAAATATAACTCTATTGATTTAAAGATGTTCATTTAAAATTTGGCTCAAATTTCTTTCTTTCTCTGCAGAATCAAAGGTAATGTAGTTTTTCATCAGGTATTGCCCTGTTAAATAATTCTTAGCTTTAACAAAGCAAATACCATCAATTAACCACCTCGTAGCTCACAGCAAGTCTATTTTTAACAGTTTAGAAGTTATTGTTCAAAATCAATTGCCCTATGAAGAAAATGAAGGGGATTTATACTTTTGGAACCCGACTGTTGCCCTCTATTGGTTGAGCCAATCTTGATGGTAGACACAGTAAATTCAGTACAATATAGTCTATTAATAAACAACAACATAAAAAAGCAAGCAGTTTATACCTTTAAATGTTCTAGGGACACCCTCCTGTCTGCACGCTATGTAAAGGCAGGCAGAAGCGATCGCATCATTACTTCTGCCTTTCAGACTCTTCTGTTCGTAAACCTGTTTGAACAAGTTGTTTGTTCGGTCCTGTAACAGAGAAAGGAAACTTTACTGAGAGGATAGAGGAATATGTCCTCCATGTGAGGTTGGAAATACTGATTAAAGGGGTCATACTAAAAAGAACATTGTTTTGTGTATTTTAGTGTAATGCAATGTTTACACGGTTTAAGGTTCAAAAAACATTATTTTCCAAATACCATACATTATTATTGCTACTCTAGGCCCTGCAATTCTGAAACGTGTCAATTTTTTTACAAAGCTCATCGCTCTGAAAAGTGAGGTGTGCTCTGATTGGCCAGCTATCCGGTGTGCTGTGATTGTCTGAATACCTCAAGCGTGTGACACAAATGTTACGCCCTTACCATATTTGGAAACACACAGTGTCTCCACAATATTGTGGCGGCGACTACAACAATACTACAGCGAGAATAAAAGTTAAGAATTCTTTCTTTGCATATACATTTGGGCGGCGTTATCCAAATCATCCCACACAGTGACGTAGATATGTGGAGGCGTGTTTAAATGAGGCATTTTAGGAAGGCGTGGATGAGTCTTAACTTTTAGAAAGAATATCTCTTTGAGTTTGAAACTTTAATCTTTGCAAGTTTACGGATCTCATATATGCACGATCAGCTTGTAACACTGCAAAGACAAAGGAAAACATGAAATCGCGTCATATGACCCCCTTTAACGAATGACCATGAATGTTTTTAATAGTGCAAAACTCTTCTAGTCTAGTGATACACGTGTTGCCAAGTTGTGACATCAGATGTGTTGATGTAAAACATGACAGAAACACTTATCTACTAAATCTTAAATGTACAAACTTTATTTAGAGAAGCCAGCTCTAGTGAATGATTATGCAAGCTATTTTGAATTAACATCCTGTATTTCAATCATTTTAATGGTGTAATTTACGAAGCAGCTAACAGAAAAAAAGTGTGAAGTTAATCACTCAGCTTTCATGGTTTGCTTTAAAAAAACTAAATATTTTTTATCAGGTATGTTATCCAAAATTCTGAAGTAGTTATTTGGCTTTATTTATATGCATTATTACATTACCATCCAATTCAGTTACAGTAGGCTGGGACACTTACGATGATGTTTCTGGGGAGGTTGATCCTGTCGGCCATGGTGGTGATCTCCTTGAAGGCATTCAACATGGCTCGATCGGAGCTGCTCATGGTTCTCCGATTCTGGTACTTGGAATTCCCAAACTCATCAAAGCTCGCTGCACCTGTTCCCTGAAATACCATATTGAAAATATTTTTAAAAATCATGATGAGAACACACATTTATGCATCTATGCATTGTAAATAGGTAGACAAGTTCTTTACTTTGCTGATCATGGTGGTGAGGTCTCCTCCATTGAGGAGAGGGTTCTGAGCGTCACCAACACGAGACGGGTCTTTAGTTGCTTTCTCATTGGTGAACGTTCTCCACTCTGACCCTACATCAATTACACGGTCACCTAAGAAAGAAAGAAAACACAAGCTTATTGTCTTAATGTTTAAGTCAGTGATGAAAAATGTCCACTGAAAGCTTGAATATTCAGAAGCAGATGGAAACTCCTACCTACTACAAGGCCACATTCAGGACAGATCATGTCTCCTGCCCTGTAGTCCTCCACCAGTATTGCATCGGGGTGATTGGGGCATTGCACCTTGGGAAGAGAGTCTCCACTAAAACAGACGAAATTCCAGAGGTCAGGAAAAATCTACATGAACTCTTGAACTCTATTGACATTAGAAAACAACTGTTTGTCTGTGGATTAGGATAGAGTAAACACTGCAGGAACATGCCAAACAAACCACCACAGACACTCATATAAAGCAGGGGCATATTAGATTATTTTTTAATTGGATACAGATTAATTAATTAATTAAAGAAGTCCTTGTTGCATCATTTCCTTTTCTTCTTTTTTTTCTTAACTTTTTAAACAGCAGAACCACAGAGTACATATGAACTTCTACATGTCCATATATATATATATATATATATATATATATATATATATAAAATCTAAACCATACTTACATTAAATATGACATATCAACTTTTAGTGCTCCTCCTTGACCCCTATTGATTTAATTATATGCCATATGCTCAGCTAAGGGCTTGTTATGCATCAATTTATATATTTGTGGAGTCTCTATAAAATCATAAGCTTTAAATATATAAATACTAGATATAACTATACAAATAACAGTGGACCTAAGGGTGGCTTGGACTGTTACAGCAGGTGACTGCTACTAAACACTGATGTTATAGCCTTAACAAGGCAGACATGAGTTAGGATAAATAAAGAAAATGTTTATTAGATAAATAATCAATGGGAATCACTTTCTGAGAGTTTTCAAGAGCCCGTCTTGTTAGTGATGTACGTGCAGTTAGCGCTGTTAGCTCTGTGGTGACTGGTGTTTGGTTTGGTTTGGTTTTGACAGGCATCTCAACCTTCCATGCAGATCTTAAACAACGTATCTGACGGCTTGTCTTTAAAAATTATTTGCTGCAATGAGCTCTCATTGTGTCTTATTTCATACGATGCGAACGGCCAGCCAACATGCGCTAGCAGAAAATGACAGTGTATTCATTATCCAAGATCTGCTTTATACGCACCACAACGACAACAAACTACGACTAAAAGCCTATAGAGGCCCACACCGGACATATTTTCAAAGGTTATCTACGCCATCCTTTACAAAACGATATCAGAGAGACACAAAACCAGCAGAAATGGTAACTAACCGGCTCGTCGACGCCATACTGTTACTGTCTGTTGTCCACGGCAGTGACTCTCTGGTGAACAACACAATGGACGCCCGCTACCCATATTTATAGGTTTTCTAGGTCACGTGTACAGAGCGAAGCCGGAAGGCCGCAAGTGCCAAACTTACAAATTTATGATGCGACATTCATTCATGTTCAAAACCATGTGAAGTCGTTTCTTGCATTTAAGATAAATGCCGTTTCTTTTCATTACATTTCAGGTTCAGTTTCAGTTTTTTTTTTTTTTTGATTACAAGATTCAGTTTCAACTTTAAAATGCAGGAATTCAATTTGTTATATTTTTCACATGAAGTAGTCTCTTTATCTGACATTCCAGGAATTCACTGTAAAGTTAATATAAAAATATAACAGTTTTATTATATATACAACACCCTAACTTAGATGTTAGAGCTAACCCTAGCACAATATGCATCCAAATTTTTTTTAGTTTGTTTTAACAAATTCGACTATAAATAGTGCTGAATAACAGGCCTGGCCTACATTACAATGTCTGGTCTGAAACATAACACAGGCGCAGTATTGCACATGGCTTTAATTTGGCTACAATCGAAAATGCACGTGAATTGAAGTCTCATTTTAAAACTATTTGTCACTATTTGTTCCTTTTAATTCCACTGTTAACTGACAATGGCTTTAAAGTTTCAACAATCATGCTGTTTTTAAAAATTATAGACCATCCCTAAATTCATTAATCATTTGTGCTTAATAATGCAGATGTCTCATACAAAGTTATTATTGGTTTAATTCCACCTGTAGTGCTCTCAGAAACCAAGGGTTGGGCCCTTTTATAACTCATAAGGGATCATCTGTTCTCTTCTAATGATACTCAAGAGCACTAAAGGAGCAAATGCACTGATAAACAGGTGATGACATCTTATATATTTTTATGGCAGCTGCATGTGTAAAATAAAATGTGTTGAACTTGTATAAATAGTAAAAATGTGTAGATCATTTGGGTTTCTGTAAATTAGGGAAATAAGTATACATGCCATAAACTGTATTATGATTCTTTATGAATAATCAAAAGCATTCAAAACACTGGTGGGATAAAAATTTTTTTAAAAAAGACAGAAGAGGAAGAAAAATACACATGTTCATGATTCAGTCAGACAGCAAAGGAAAATCTATGTTCCTCTTTACAAACTAGCTGAAACTTGAAAAAACCATTTGGGGTGGATTGGTTTAGTAACCAAGACATTTCCTGCACACTGTGCCAACCAAACCTTTCTCCACCATTTAAGCATCTGGGTCCTAGTTTCCTCATAATAAAAAGGAAGAAGAAAAGAAAGTTTATTAAATAGTTAGAAAAGAAATTATTAAATAGTTATGGCTGTCAGAACTGTAATACTTCACAGACTCCACCTTTAATTAAAAAAAAAAAACTACTTTATCTAAAACACTGCTTTGTGTACTGGGCGCGTCTGAAGCTCTAAAAGCCTTTTTGGTGATAATTCACCTTTATCCAGTGCGTTCATAAACGCTACGCTGTCAACGTCCAATGAAATACGCCGCTGACGGACGGAACGGAACAGCTCCGTCATCTTGACTGCTGAACTACAAGTCGCAGCAGGTCGGACAAAGAATCGCATATTTTAACCTCACGCTGAAGTCAGACTGCTCTGGACAGCGTGTACAGTGCTTGATGGACACTACATTACTAGGCTGAAACAAGACTGTTTGGTCGCGATTATGCATTTGACTTTTGTAGTCCGCTTCCTACTCAACGACAACTTTTGTCAAATCTAGCGTCTAAACCAATATGCCAATCAAGATAAGGACAGCGCGCACTTTTCCATCCCAGTGAAAAACAGCATAGAGACAGTAAGTAGACCGTTTTACTGTTTTTATCTGGGTCTTTGAGGCTTATTTCTTCCTACTACCTAGAAATATACTATTCCCAGGGGCTGCAGGTTATGTGAGTTCAGCAGTTTAGCGTTTCAGACTCTGTCTGCCTCGTATCCTGACATCAAATTACTGCATTATACAAATGATAATATTTCTATTTTAAGACAATGTTTCAATTAGCCTGATAATATCCATTTCAGAACAACCTATAAACGTTTTCAATTAAAATTTGCAGGCTCATCGCCTAAATGGGTGCATTTGCATTCTGAATTGGTGATTTAAAAAGTTTACTCATAATAATTTAATAAAAACTTTAGCCATTTGGCCTTGTGCTGTCTTGGCTCTATAAGCCAAGGCACTTCTTAACAGAATTTAATGTTGACATATATTAAAACAGTTTTGTGTATTTGTTAGGTCGCCCCCTACTGATAAATCTAACAAAATATGAATTGAAGTCACGAAGACTTGTCCTGAAAGGAGCATAATTTGTAAAAGTCAAATTAAAGACAAATAAAATACTCTTTTTGTGGAATGACCCAGCGATGCAATCAACTCAAAGTTAGAACCGTGGGCTTTTTAACTTATATAGTTCTTAAATCCATTAAATGGTTAACACGGACAATTCTAATGATTAACAGCTGCCATGTGTTTCCAGACTCTATTTCTCACGCACTACTCTGAGAAAATAGCAGGCATCAAATAAAGCAGTGCTCGAACTGTGTGCATGCCACTGGGAGTTTAAAAACAGAATTGGGCTATTAATACCAGGTTGGCAGCCAAAAATGTTTTAACCTAGAATCAGGAATCACATCCGAAGTGAATGGACACGTGTTTCTCATGCCACACAAACATGCGAGTCGTCGCAGTAGCAGTGAAGTGCTATTTCAAACATAACACACTCTTGAGTTGATTCGGACCTTTCATGTTGTAACTTGAAGCCACATGTGGCTAGCAGGTAGGTGTCGAATTATGCACAGTCAGTACATGCACTCTGCATGGAATCTGACTAAATGTAAATCTCCTCAATAAAATAGTGTTCATTTACTTTATCTTGGAGTAAACACCCAAGACCTTTGAAGAATGTTGAGACATGTAATAGACTCAAATTAATTCTGTTCAAACATGCACTGGTTTCATATGCACTGACTGCACTACTCTTTATTACAGGGATGTTTAGTCTAACTGAAGTTGCCTCCCTTAATGACATCCAGCCGAACTACCGTATTCTGAAACCATGGTGGGATGTGTTCATGGATTATATTGGAGTAATAATGTTGATGTTAGCCATCTTTTCTGGGACTATGCAGTTATCTAAAGACCAAGTGGCTTGTCTTCCCATTCTTGAGGAAAGCACAAACCCTGAGGCAGCACAAAATCGACTAGAATGTTCCACAGCAGTTCTGGGCACCGCACCCTCAACAACCAGAGACCTTCCTGACAGTGTTGCGCATGAACTCCTTAACACTCAACCTACCCCCTTAAAAGAAGAAGATAGGTGGTCTCAACCTCAACCCAGAGGACGAAAAACAAATCTGGACTTTCAGCAGTATGTTTTTGTCAACCAAATGTGCTACCATGATGCCCTACCATGGTACAACAAATACTTCCCTTACCTTGCCCTCATACACACCATAATGCTAATGGTAAGCAGCAATTTTTGGTTCAAGTACCCAAAGACCAGTTCAAAGATTGAACACTTTGTTTCTATTTTGGGGCGGTGCTTTGAATCACCATGGACAACGAAAGCTTTGTCTGAAACCGCTTGTGAAGATTCTGAGGAAAAACAGAGATTCACAGGTGGTGTGGTTTTTCAGAAACACGTATCCTCGGAGGACAGCAGTCAGTCTACACCATTGATTGAAACTCCAACAGTGCAGTTTCCAACTGAAAAGCTTATTGCAGAAGCTCCTAGCCTGACCACTTTGGACAAAAAAGATGGAGAACAAGCCAAGGCTCTTTTTGAGAAAGTGCGAAAATTTCGAGTCCATGTAGAAGACAGTGACTTCATCTATAAACTCTACGTGGCTCAGACGGCGATAAAAGCACTAAAGATCATTTTGATCTTGAGCTATACATCAACATTTGCCTCGAAGATCAGTTTCTGCCATATTTGCCAACCTAAAATTGAAAGTTTGACCGGGTACGATCGGTTCTTCTGCACACACAACATGGCATTCATGTTGAGGAAACTTCTTTTCACTTTCATGGCTATGATATGTCTCTATGGACTGGTGTGTTTGTATACACTCTACTGGCTCTTCAGGAGACCTCTTAAGGAGTACTCTTTTGAAAAAGTCAGAGAGGAAAGTAGCTTTAGTGATATTCCTGATGTCAAAAACGATTTTGCATTTCTTCTACACATGGTCGACCAATACGACCAGTTGTACTCCAAACGATTTGGCGTATTTCTCTCTGAGGTGAGTGAGAACAAACTACGAGAAATAAGCCTTAACCATGAATGGACGTTTGAAAAACTACGTCAGCATGTGACATCCAATGCTCAGGATGAACAAGAACTTCACCTTTTTATGCTGTCGGGACTCCCTAATGCCGTTTTTGACCTCACCGATCTGGAAGTCCTCAAGTTAGAGCTTATTCCTGAGGTCAGGATTTCAGCCAAAGTTTCTCAGATGACCAACCTACGAGAACTACATCTATATCACTGCCCCGCTAAAGTCGAACAAACTGCTTTCACTTTTCTCCGCGACCATCTGCGATACCTTCACATTAAGTTTACTGATGTTGCAGAAATCCCACCGTGGATTTATCTGTTGAGAAGCCTCAAGGAACTGAATCTGATTGGGAGCTTGAACTCTGAACACAACAAGATGATCGGTTTGGAGTCACTTAGAGATCTGAGACACTTGAGGACGTTGTACCTCAAAAGCAATCTCAACAAAATACCAACTAATCTAACAGAACTCTCGCCACATCTCACCAAACTGGTGATACACAATGATGGGACTAAATTACTGGTACTGAACAGTCTCAAGAAGATGACCAGCCTGGTTGATTTGGAGCTCCAGAACTGTGATTTAGAGAGGATTCCCCATGCTATCTTTAGCTTGGCTAACTTACAAGAACTGGATTTGAAGAATAATAATATCCGGACCATTGAGGAGATCATCAGCTTTCAGCACCTGAGAAGATTGATGTGCCTCAAGTTATGGTACAACAAGATCACTGCCATTCCACCATCGATAGGCTTAGTGAAGAGTCTGGAGTCCCTCGTTATCTGTCACAATAAACTGGAGACCCTTCCTCCAGCTTTGTTTCATCTGCCCAAACTGAGGCACATTGACCTCAGCCACAGTTGCATCTCAAGTATACCAGTGGAGGTTGGATACCTTCACAACCTTCAGCATTTCGCAATCACTGGGAACAAGGTAGAAGTTCTGCCTAATCAACTGTTTAAATGTTCCAAACTAAAGGTTTTATGTGTGGGTCATAACAGCATCACTTCCATCCCAGAGGCGATTGGGCAGTTAGTTCAGCTGTCCCATCTAGAGCTCAAAGGGAACTGCTTAGATTGCCTTCCATTCCAGCTGGGCCAGTGTCGCCTTCTTCGGAAAAACCTCCTCTTTGTGGAGGATCATCTTTTCGACACACTGCCTCTGGAGGTCAAGGAAAGTATCAGTAGTGATTAATGGACTAATGGACAATTCAGTTCTGCAGAAATCTGCGAAAATTTCGATGGGCCTGTCATCAACAATATGGCCTATAAACGGGCCTCAAAGACAGGAAGCAAATACACACGTGTTACAACATACGACAGGAACATTGCAAACAACAGGTTTGGGTTTGCTTCTGTTTGCCATTTGTTTAGTTTAAATTATGTTCTGCTATACTTGTATATTATTTACATACATTTTTCTTGTCATATTGAATATGCAGACTGATGCATATTTTAAAGAGGCAGTGCACCCTAAAATTAAAATTCTGTCATTATTTACTTGTCGTCCCAAACTTGTGACTTCATTACTTCTGTGGAAGAAAAAAAGGATATTTTGAACTTTTTTTTTTTTTTTTTTTTTCATTAATGGGGTCCAAACAACATCTGACCCCACTGACTTTCATTGTATGAACAAAAATACCTATAAATATAATGACAGAATGACCATTTCTGGGTGAACTATCCCTTTAAGTATTGAAAGGTCAGTAGTTCTCATGCTTTTGTTTTCAAAAGTGTCTGTCAACAGAAGTTTTCAGTGAGGTCTTTTCTTTAACTCTTTACTTGTGGAAACAATCCCAACTTGGAATACATTTTATGTTTTTTATACAACATTAAACACACCATGTAAATGTGTCATATATTTTGTTAGATTTGTCCTTTGAGTTTAGGAGCAGCAATTCTCTGCATTTTATACACTCCAAAAGACAAGATCTGACATGATGAAAGATTTGATGAAAGTTCACCTTTTCTCTTTAGCAATAACAGCAATATTGCAATACGTTTTTGAGTTGGAGAATGTGTTTTTGTATTTCCTTTGTTAACAGTGAAACATATGAAATGCTTTTGCTGTATTGTGCTGATAAGAGGCATATCAAGAACTAAAAACTGCCAGAATGGGGGGGTATACACCCTGCACCTCAAGATTAGAACCACTGTGACCTTGTAAAGCTGTCTGCGGTTTACTTAAGCACTGTCATTGATTATATCTTAGAAGCCAAGCACTTGTCAGAGAACATCTAGAACAACTGCCGTTAACATTCTCTGTTGTGTAATTATTAATGCCTTATTTTTTCTGTTCTCTGATTGTTATTAAATGTTTTGTATGAATAAGACTTTGATACATGTTACAATGTTTTTAAAATCAATTAGATTAACTTTCAGTTTTAGCACTAAGGGCTAATATTACAAAGAACAATACCTGCAAAAATATCATAAATGAATGCAAGTAAAGAGGTTGTCTTGTTTTTGTACTCCAACAATTTTGGCTTGCCATTCAGACTTATTCTGCATATTCTAATTTATTTCAGTAGATTCAGTACTTGGGCTGTTTTATAAAACAAGTTTACCAAATAAGCCAGGTTTATTTCAGTTAGTCTGACTTATTGTCATTTGATTTGGTTCAAAATAAGTTAGACTAACTGAAATAAGCCTGGCTTATTTGGTAAACCTGTTTTATGAAACAGCCCTTTGGTCTGCCTCATTAGAGAACGATTTGGCTTTCTGCACATATCCCAGTATCACTAGTAATTTACTCTAAAATTGGAAGTAAATCTAAAGTTGAAACTAGCACTTAATGTTAAATAAATATTCAGTCTTCAGTTGTACGTGTATAAAATGACTGTTACTCTTGCAAAATGTAGATTGTGGCACAAATTGATAACACATTTGCAAACAAATTGTTACATTCATAGCTGAACATACCAACAAGTTGAAGACGACAAAAACATTTTATTCTGAACAGCAAAATTGTTTATAGTGATTTACATTTTTTCACATAAATTACCTAAAAAGGTTTATACACAAAAATATTTGAACCGTAAAAAATGGCCTACACAAGTAACAGTTAATGTTTTTTTTTTGTTTGTTTTTGTTTTTTTGCACATGTGGCAAACTTACAGATTAAAGATAAAATCAAAACAGGGTAATAAATGAAAAACCAAAATGTTACCAGAAATGGTGTAAACAGAGTTATGACATGCATACTGTCCGAACTGCTAATATCAATACAATAGGTTGTTTAACCTAATGACTGGTGTGTTGGCATGAGTCAAACTTCTGAAGTAAATATATAGACTTACATTTCTACACATATGTATCATATGTGCACCTTTTAAAATCCATGGATGGGACAAAAAAAAAAATTGTGTTGGTTTTAAAATTAAAATGGTTTGTTATAAAATCCACATACAGTATCATTTCAGTTTTTGTAGAGCATAAATCTGCCTTGACAGATAAAACTCAGTGTGAGAAGGATCTGAGGTAAAGGTTGTCTTTTGGTGGGTTTCACTGAAATCTCAACATATTCACCCACCGTTCGTACGTTCTCTGACAATGTTCAACACCAGCACAATGTAACAATATCTAAAAAGCAGTGTGTGATAACAGTGGATCCTCAATAAGAGTAAAAAACTGAAGTTCTTACTGATGGCAATATAAAATTCAAATGGGAACCAAACAATTTACATACAAGTGATATTTCAAGGACAAATTATGTGTGTTCCTGGGCTCATGAGGATATTTGCATCACTGAAGGTTGTGCCTGCGGTACTGTGTTGGGGCAAGAGTCCTTAGGGAAGGAGGTGACTTCCACCATCCCTGCCCCTGTGTGCGGTACAGCGGTATTCATGATGTGCCTCTGTAAGTGCTTTATCCAGTCCTCCTGCACTGACAAAGGGCCCTGGAAGACTAGATCGCAAAACCTGTACACGGAAACAACTGCACATTAGATTCACAATGATGCACTGACAAAAGGGCTCCAGAAAAAAAAATAAACGTAATGGGGAAAAAGAAGAGACAAAACAACCTCACAGTAAGTATTTTTATAAAAGTAAATATGTAATATTTAAGTTGTATGAAACTTATGTAAAATACACACACACACACACATATATATATATATATATATATATATATATATATATATACACACAATAAAAAGTATATACTGTACATAGAAAGCATATTAAATAAGTGACTAATGTTTCAAATGACATTTATAAAATGTCAAAATACCCATGAAATACTTACTCTGACCTGTACTTAATAAAATATATAAAACAAAAAGTGATTGTACCAAACTGAATTATACTTTAAATGATTAAAATTGTCTTGCTGACAAATGGGTAAAACCTTGTAGTTTGAAGGTTAGTGGCAAAGACAGGTAAAGATTTAAAGCAACAATGAATTTGTTTTTGGGCGCTATGCTGTGATCCTTAAATAGAATCTTTTAATGTCATCTAATGATTCTTGTTCTAAATGTGTCTAACAAGATTTTTGTTGTTGTTGTTGTTGTTATATGAACTTAGGTCTGTTTCCAGAATTAAATCACTGAAAGTGGTTCTGAAATTAGTGAGGGTGCTCTAGCCTTAATGGACATCTATTGTCATAAACATTTTTTGTCCCATCCATTGCTATGCTTATCACTATCACAATCATTTCCAAAGTGAATCCCGTATAGGCTAAATATGCCGAATCATTCCCGAAATTCTACAGAGTGTTTGTTTCCAAAAAACTAAAGTTTCATACAAATTCTTAACGAATTATAGCCTATAAAGCACCCAAAGGGCGCTCCTTTTATAATCACTAAGAAGCTGCCATTCGTCTTAGTTCATCACGATCTCACAAAGTTCTGTTATAACAAATGAAGCTCTCTAAACTGCATAATGTATTTTTGCAAACACAAATACGCACTGGATAGTTTGCCAGACCTTGAAATGAGGGTGCTTAGCACCCCTGTAGAACTGGGCCTGAATGAACTATTGTTACACTGAATGACATTTTAGTGGCTGTAAATCATAGCAGAAATGTATGTATGTATGTATATAAAAGCTTTGGTCCCACTTTATATTAGGTGGCCTTAACTAATATGTACTTACATTTAAATTAATGATACAATTAACTTATTGTGTACATACATGTTTTTACATTGTACTTATAATTTTAAAAATAACTATATGTAATTACATCTGTAATTAATTTCTGTAATTACATTTATAATTACACTGATGACCCATCCCTTACACCTTAACCCACACTTAAACCTACCCATACCACCAAACCTGTCCCTAACCTTACCCATATCCCACCTCAATAGCAGCAAAAGTGCTTTGCAATACAATATGACCACAATAAGTACATTGCACTTATTTTTTGATGTAAGTACATAGTAGTTAAGGCCACCTAATATAAAGTGTGACCAAAGTTATTAAATTAATATATAAAATATACATTTATTAACATTTGTAGCATAGAGGTTACCTGCAAGTAAGTCTATAGATTTCTTCTGGTGTGTGCAGCAGAGAGTACATTTTCTTCTTCGAACCAGACCTTGATCTTTGCTTTCTCTGTTTACAGTCAAAAGCTGCAATAATAATGTATTTATTAGAAATTATACAAACAAAATAAGGGCATTTTAAAAAGCACACCATAGGCTTTCACCTATGATGACACTGAAGTTTTTTTTTTTGTTTTTTTTTTTACGTTTAGCAAAATTTGTTATATATAAAGCACCTATTCCATATATTACATTCAGTAATCTTTAATCCAAAAGTGCACCATGTTCCATACCTTTCACAACTAATGTAATGTAAATATCACTTCCCTTGTGGTGAACAACTGGCCGCCATATTGAGATCACATGACCAGCCGAATAACACTCACTTGATCTCAGTAACCCTCTATTATTGGACAGTTGAGTATGAATAAATAAAATATCATTATAACAATACTTCTACAATGGCATCATGCAGCAACTATAATATGAAAAACCATCAGGTGTTTGTACAAATGTCTGCTACCAAAAGCACCTGAATCAGATTATCAAAAACAATTATACTTGGGGTTTTTATATATATTTTTAAGTTACTTGTTCAGTTTCTTCCATGTTTCTTGTTATGAGAAATTGGCACAGTTAAAACAGAGTTTAGTAAAGGGAATAAGCATGCGACATGCATTCTGCAGTAGACGGTAGATCAAAGTAGACGGTGAGGTGCAGCATCCTTCATAAACAGGAAGTCAAATATAAGTGCAAACATGCATTTACATAGGAGGAAAGAAAGATACATACTAGTTCCATCCAGAAGAGCTTTTTTCTTTCTATGTGCATATGCCCTCAAATGATTGGAGAGACTAACACCACTGTGAAATGTGGTATTACAGTGCACACACACTTTTCTATTGAGTTCACTTTTCTCTGTAACAGAAACACAACATATAAAAGGAAACACTCATTATAAGGAAACAGTCATTATAGATACTACAATACATTTCCATTTATACATTTATATTAATATATTAATATAAAATGTTAATGTATAAGTATATAGAAATATCTGCTATCTATCTATCTAGAGCGAGAGAGAGACATAGAGACATGTTTCTATAGCAGACTGAAATTTATGTCTATGGACCCTTTTCACAAACTATGATGACATGTTTCTATAGTTATTAAATCATAATTATAGCTTTTTTATTTTTTTTAATTATTGTACATTTCTAAGACTATTATACAGTGTGTGCAGAATTATTAGGCAAGTTGATATTCTGGTCATATTTTTTTCCAAGAACATTTTACCAATTCCAAACCACATCAGTCTTAATAACTACTTTTGACTTTGTATTTAATCATTTATAAGTGATATATAATTGTCCATGAAGGCTGGAAGTCAAAAACTTCTTATATTCAGGTGTGCCGAATTATTAGGCAGGTTTTCTTTTAGATAAATGAGCCAAAAAGAGATTTAATCAGTTTGAAAAGTCAAAAATTGCCATGAGGAGGATGCACATTAATGCTGTAAGAATTTGCAAAGCTGAGGGCATGACCACTGGGCAGTCGATGCTCAATTGATCAGCAGAGTCAGAAAAACAGGTGGAAGAAGACACATGTTAACTGCTAAAAATATTAGAGAATGAAGGTAAGAATTAGGTGAGAAACCATCAGCAAACCACGGGGTCTCCAGAACCTAAAACCCAATTTCCAGAACTGCAACCTCCTGAGATTCCCACAAGTGCAATGTCAGGCCCTCAGGGACTTTGCTTGGGTAAAATATCTAAAAAAATGACTCTCACGCACAAGAATAACATGCTGAAGTGTTGTGAAATACATTAAGACTGATTTTTCATAGGCTTTATGGACAGATAAGTTTTGAGTGACTCTTGAAAAACCAGCATCACATCCACTCATCACATACCACTGTTTGAAGAATTTATCTTCCAGAATCTGCCAGTAAGTTTTAGGAGCTCATTTTTAGTCCATCTCCTATCCTGAAAAGTATGTCTTGCAGAGATTGACTAAAATGAGCTCCTAGAACTTACTGGCAGATTTTGAAGATAAATTCTTTCAAACAGTGGCACAAGAGGGATGTGATGCTGGTCCTTCAAGAATCACTCACAACTTTATCTGTCCATAAAGCCTATACAAAATCAGTCTTGATGTATTTCACAACACTTCATCATGTTATTCTTATTAAGCAGAGGCCATTTTAAAGAATTTTTTTGCCCAAGCAAAGTCTCTTGAGAACCTGACACATTGCACTTCTGGAAACTCCAGGAAGGCTGCAGTGCCTGGAAAATGATAATGCTGGAGACTAAATGGTTCCTGATGGTTTCTGACCTAATTCTTCACATTAATTCTTAATTCTTTTGCAGTTAACGTGTCTTTTCTTCTCCACCTGTTTTTTCGCTGCCCAATAGTCATGCCTTAACTTTGCTAATTTTATTATTGCATTAGTATTGCATCCTTCTCATGGGCATTTAATAATTTTTTTGCTTTTATTCTTGAGTTCAATCTCTTTTTTGGCTCATTTTATCTGTAAAAGAAAACCTGCCTAATAATTCTGCGCACCTGAAATAAGGAGTTTTTGACTTTCAGCCTTCATGGACAATTATATATCACTTATAAATGATTAAATACAAAATCAATAGTAGTTATTAAGATTGATGTGGTTTGGAATTGGTAAAATGTTCTAGGAAAAAAAATATGACCAGAATATCAACTTGCCTAATAATTCTGCACACACTGTAGTTTAAAATATATATTATTTAAATTATTGTACATTTTAGAGACTATACTTTGTGTAAAATTACAATATTGCTCATGGGTAACAGTAAATTAACAGAAAATTTGATCTTTGTGTCTTGAGACTGTAATCAATCTCTATATATATTTTCTGGTTTGGATAGTCATGGAAACACTATTGTCAATTTTCTCTTTTTCTATTTGACCAAATATGAAAGGACAAATTATATTTGTTGTAGTCTCCCATTAATCGATATAAAATTTTACTCAATTATGATGACTTCTGCTTCTGAGAAACTCAAAACTGTGATGCATAGTCAAAATAGGGTCCAAAAAAGAAAAATAGAGTTACATTTGAAACATCAATTATTTGCTAAATATGAGGGTTTATTAATCTTTTCATGTTGTTTAAATAGATAGTTCCCCTCAAAAAATAATTCTGTCATTATTAACTCCCTCATGTTGTTCAATACACGTATATTTGTTGTTTTTCTGCATTTTTTGAAGCATATGGGTATGCGTGAGTAAATAGCTAGAGAATTTTTTTTTATTTTACATGAACCGTCCCTTCAATGAAACATTACCTGCTAGTGAATTTGGCACTGCTTTGAAAGGTTGTGTCTCCATGCCACAGTCTCCGCCTGAAGATAAAAGGATAGCCTTTCTCGCCGTGTGGGATGGGTGCTTAGCTTTGGTCTCTTCATGGGCTCTTCTTTTCTTCAAAATTCCAATCAGATCACTTGGTGGTGAGCCTTTACTAATGTCTATCCTTTTCTTTTCCTCCCTATCATCTTTCTGCTGTTTGACGGTAGACGCAAAGGTTAAACCGTTACTCAACCTAACAGGATGGAAAGAATTGGTGGCGCGGCACTTCTTCTCAAGAACCTGTAGCTTCATCTGAAACTGTTTCTTGTCACGCATCAATTCTTTCAATATGATCACTGGAGATTTAGACGCGGTGGAAGAGGGTTTGCCCAGGCGCTTCAGGTGGCCTCGTACATGGTTGGACAGCCCAGTCCTTGTGTCAAACCACTCCCTACAGAGAGGACAGATGAGCTCTGTCTGTTGGCAGTCAGTTTTCAGCTCTGCTGGATGATCAGTCTGGGATGTATCCCCTTCTGCAACAGGGAAACCATATGTAATCAGCTTCATTTACAACAGATATTTATTGCTTAGAAGCCAATTCAATTTATCTAAACTAAAACTGAAAATGCCTACACTATCCATCCTGCATGTTAGCTAACTTGCAACACACCAGTTGTGTGGGAATTTTAAACTACAACCTTAAAGGCATCTTTAAACATCCATATTTTACACCTATCAGCAATGCTCCAACACACACCTTTCCTGACTGAACAAATCAAGTACATTTAGCCAGCATGTGGGCAGCTGGAATGAAAAACAGCTCAGAGAAGTGAAACATCAGCAATGGAACATTGCTCTTCTCAGTGAATCTCCAATCTTTCCATTTTACAGCTTATACTTTAATGCCTTTTCAATTAGAAGTGATTATATCTATTAAATTATAATTGCCATAACATCTGGAAGATGGGTATGTCTGATTTGAGTGCTTCACGCCATACATGAGGTGTCATACATTTTTTTCAATGCCCATTTTGTGTGTACGTAATGATTATACATACAATTTGGACAACGGATTCACGATTTTTATATACAAAGATATTGTTTTTGTAAAATTGTAATTGATAAAATCAATTTTCTGCAAATCAAATGGACTGTATAATAAGTGTATGAAAAAGCATTGCAGAAATATAAAAAGCCTAACACACAAAATATTCTATGGATGCACTAAAATAAAAAATTCTGGCCGATAATTATTTTTCCTAGTTATGGTCGCTAGCTGGAAAACCAGCTGCCAAATAAAATATCTAGCCTACAATAAAGCTTTATCTGAACTCTTTGATTTTCCTCCCATTTTTTTTTGCAACTGACTTTTAAACCTGAAAAAAGTAAAGTATCATAATTAAAGGCTTTTCTGCAACACACATTAATTGATTTTATTAACAAATGAAATTGAAAACCTCTGTATAGATGCAAGAAATGATGTCAAGTATAAGAGAAGCATCACCTGTTTTGACTTGTGGCAGTGTTCGTCGTCGAACTGGAGGTACTTTTTCAAGAGAAGTCACCTTAGCTGCAGCATTCCGTACTTTCAGGCCCACTCTGTGCAAATGTCCTCTTATATGATTAGAGAGGCTAATTCCTGACTCAAATACAGCAGGACAGTACGGACAAGCCTTCAGATCTGTCTCAACATCTGAGCTCGGTTCACGCTTTACAACTGTGATCGCTTCCGAGATTTCTTCATCCTTGCATTCATCTTTTACAGAAAGCATCCTTGGGGAACTGTGGTTTTTCCCATAGTGACCAGTTGAGGCACCAAGACTTGCTTTTGCAGGTGAAGTCTGTTTTTTCACAAAACATGTATTAGCATTCTCGTTACTTTCATATTCTTCAAGTCCAAGATCATCATTAGAATCACACATAAAATGACCGTTGTTGATCATTTCTTTACTCCTCTTGGATGTTTCAGGTTTCTTAAAATTTTGTCGACATTTTGGGAAATCTAAAAGAATATCTTGGCCCTGCATATTGTGGAATGGAGTAGACATTTTCCTTTTGGAAGGTGACTTCTTCAATGTTTGCTTTTCCAAACTTATATGCATATAGTTGGTGTTTCCAACATCATCTGAACAAGTAATGTTTTCGTCAGACTTAGAAGTTCCTTTAGTGTTCCCTTCTTTAGAATGAGTTGATCTTTTCAGACACTTTAAGGGGGTCGAACTAGCACCTGTTCCGGAGAACGTGGTCTCGCAATTGAGGGAATCATCAAGACACTCTATTGTACTGCTTCCATCAGGCTCCTGATGAGTGTTGAATACAGAGGCACTCTGGTTACTACGTTTCTTTCTGGATAAAAGTGTGTGAATTGATTTGTCAAGTTTTGATTGGCTTTGGACACCTTTATTCATCCACACTTTTTTCTTCCGTTCAAGACCACACTTCTCATTGGACGACAAGCTTTTGTTTTTGTCCGGTGCTCGGATCTTCACTGACAATTTTGGCGACCTTGCTGTTGGTTTTGCACATGATGTAAGAACATTGCAAACAGAGAATGACTGTTCAGCTGGAGATGGTTCTTCATCACACTTGTCAAGGGAATGTGAGGATGCCTGTTCTTCTATAAACTGCGGTCGAAACGAAGCCTCAACATGATTTCCAATGATGTTTTTAGTTTTTCTTTGAAAAGAACGGGAGAAGGAAATTGGACATACTGATTTATTGACTTTACGCTCCTGAAATCCATCTGATTTCCAAACAGTCAGATCAGACCCACTGATGCCATGTTTATGAAGCAAATGGCGTCTCAGTTCAACTTCATTCATTTCGACAAAATCGCACTTGTTACAACTATAGTACCGCTTGTCCTTCTCGTGGGTCTTAGCATGTTGCACAAAGGTGTTTGGACAGTTCGTTCCAAAGGTGCACTGGGGGCACTGCAACTTTGCATCTTTACCTTCATCTTTAATTTGATGCAACTCATTTATTTCTTCTGTAATTTTCCGTCGCTTGTCCCGGTGAACACTTATGTGATTTAACAACGAACTCTGATCATGGTAACACTGTCCACATTCCTTACATATGAATGGCTTTGAACTAGTTGTGTCTGTTTTACATGTAATTTGTCTGTGTTCTTGAGATTTCTCTTTAAAACCACTGTTACGGGAAAAAAATGTAGCTTCCTCAATAGAACATGAGTCTGATGGCAAAGTTTCTCTAATTAATGCCATCTTTTGAGTCTTGTTAATAGGCTGTTTTGCTGGTTTGGCAAACAGGTGTTTGACTGCCTCAGCAGCTCCATTAAAATACTTGGTACGTTTTACAATGGGTGACTTTAATTTGGATGGTTTCCTTGGGGAACGTGTCTTCTTAACAGGACTGCATTCTATCTGGCTTCCTTCACCCAGGTGATCTTTTCTTGATTCAAAATTCAACTCAGGGTAGATGTCCTCTGAAGGATCAACTTTTAACACCAGTTTTTCTTTACGTTTTCTTCTTTTATGGCCGAGCGGTGAAGGAGCTCTTCTTTTATGGTTGATGGGTGAAGGAACAGGGGACAGTTTTCCCTCCATTTCGAGGCCATTATCATCATCCCACAGGAACTTCATAAATTCTCTTTGAGGATTCCAGTTAAGGTCATTTCCATCATCATAATGATCTAATGAGCTTTCTGGAGATTCTGTATCAAAGCCCCATATGCCCCTATGCTCCACATCCTCCGCAGTCAACGTTTGCCTGATTGTTATTTCCCCCTCTTTTCTGAGTGGATCAGGTCCTTCAAAGTGGACATTGGTTGTGACTGAATTCTGAGCATGTAATGATTTGGGAAGGAATCCTGGTACATTTTTTGAAATATCAAGCAAGATTTCATCTGAGATATGGGGCGAGGTGGATCCATTGACGTAAGCAGCCTTGGCTGGTCCATCTGAGCAGATGGAGTCCATAAAACCAACAGTGGTCAGGAGGTCTCCTTGGTCACTGAGTAGTGCCATGGTCTCTTGAGGACAATGCACTGATGTTCCTGACGTAGTTCCTTCTGTACAGAATGCCTCGCTGTTCAAAAGGTCCTGAGAGTTTCTTGACATTGAGGTGTCATTTTCCTCTACACTGGCACTCTCCTCCAAACCAGACATTCCTAGGAGTCCTAAGGACCGTTTCTGGGGACAAAAAAATTAGATGAGAATGCATATCAATACATAAATGAATTAATGTTAACTTAGAGAGGCACAGTTGGATGCATAGCATGCCCATCTTACAGAATTTATTTTAAGGCTAGGACACACCAAGTCGACGGTCGAACGTCAGAAAATTTCGGGCCGTCTTTGAGCGTCTGTCGGGCTAGTTTGTTTGGTGTATTCCATTCGTCCGCGGCAATTTGCCCGATTCTACATGTTGAATTGGCGTCGGGGGCCATCAGGACCGTTGACGAGAGTGAGAACTCTGATTGGATAACCAGTTTAGCGAACGGGTCAGTGCAGGAGAATTAAAGTGAAGAAAACGAGTAAGTAAATGAAGGCGGCACAGCCAGTTCTGTTCTAATGTTCTGTGATCTTTCCCAAGCATTTCAATATGCGAATATTTTCATAACAAGAGCTGCTAAAAGTAAAGAAAGTTAACAACACAACTGATATTCCAAATGGTAAGCAAGCACTGCTTTGTTAACATTTTGTTTATCTGCATATACACTATATCGCCAAAAGTATTGGGTCGTCCCCTTCTAATGAACAGGTTTGACTACTTTAGTAATTTCTATGAGTACAATTCTTAATGTTAAAGCATACAATGATATTCTAGGAAATTGTGTGCTTCTAATATTTTAGCAACAGTTTGGACAGGACCCTTTTCTATTCTAACATGACAATGCCTCTGTGTATAAGGCAAGGTTCAAAAAGAAAATTATTGATTCAGTTAGTGCAAGAACTTGACTGGTCTGCATAAAACCAAGTCTTAATCCTATTTGAACACTTGGTGTGACTGCAACAGACTTGATGCTAAAACTCATCACCAAACACCAATGACTTGTACATACACTATATAGACAAAAGTATTGGGACACCCCCTTCTTTTAGAACAGAAAAATGCACTTCCAAATCCAGCATAACTATGTATTTAAAATTATAGTCCATCTCTGCTGCAACAGTTTTGGAAGGGTTCAAATGACTGCACCCATATGGAATAAGTCATTGGTGTTTGGTGATGAGTTTTTGGCTCAAGGTCCGTATTTACAGTCACACCAGAGGTGTTAAACTGGGATTAGGACTTGGTTTTATGCAGACCAGTCAAGTTCTTCCACACTGACTGAATCAATAATTTTCTTTTTGAACCTTGCCTTATACACAGAGGCATTGTCATGTTAGAATAGAAAAGGGTCCTGTCCAAACTTTTGCTCTAAAATTAGAAGCACACAATTCCCTAGAATATCATTATATGCTTAAACATTAAGATTTATACTCACGGAAATTACTAAAGTAGTCAAACCTGTTCATTAGAAGGGGGCGACCCAATACTTTTGGCAATATAGTGTATCTCGTATAGGCCTATCCTTATTTCAGTTTCTCCTTTTGAATTACGAATATATACTATTGATAGCTGCTAATATAGACAACTAATTCCTCTCACGCAGACGCAGAACGCATGTGTTAGTTTGCTGTAGTCGGCTGTAGTCTGTTCGGTGTGTTCAAGCACAGCTTTTCGGTCCGACACTGCCGACGCGAGGCGACAACACCGTCGGTTTTCGTCGCCGCCAGTTCTTTGAAGTCGGCTTGGTGTGTCCCGGCCTTTAGGATTTGAAAAAGAAACTTCATTATATGACATGTGCTGCATTCTATGTAAAACCATTAAAACATCCACAGACAACTTACTTCAGTCAAGCATTCAGTCAATCAAAAAGTAGCTAGCTACATTGAAATTACTTACAATTTATTATTATTATTATTTTACAATTATTATTACAATTAACTGAATAATTGTTAATGAAGAATTATAATGAAGTTATAAGCAAAATATAATGAAGTTATATGTAAATTATTTGGGGTCTAAAACAACATATTGTAATGCAATCATGATTTCAAAGAGTAGGGTGAATTCAGGTTGACTGGGACACTTTTTCCAAGTCATTTTAATGACAAAAAGTGTCCCAATCATTTGATTTTGTAAGCTATCTGATACACACAATAATAAAATATAGTTATATAGTCATATTATCTCAAATGTATTATCATAATGTATGTAACTTAAACTAGACACGGAGTAGTCGTAAAATAAGCAGGTTAAACTCACAGCACATGCGGTATTTACTGATTGTGAATGGAGCTGCTCTGAGACGTCAATCATCAGCTGTGCGCGTGAAAACTGTGCTTTGGGTGGAATCCCGCCGCAACCATCCTTTGCCAAATGATAAGCACACTACTATATCTACTACTATACTACTACTTTAATTTTCTGTTCAATTAGTGTTCATTACAAAACTGTGGGGGGACAGATTATATTATGATGGTTCATCATTGCAAAATACACATTTGATATAGAGTGTAGTAAAGCAGGAAAATTAATCAGTTTAAAAAGGCTAAATCCACCTCCTGTATGAGCTTTAAGTCTTCGACATAGACCGCATTTTAATCTTTGTTTTGCATAAACTACAGTTGATTCATGTGAAATATCCACTACTGTAAATCTTTTGCAAAATCATCAGACGATCTCTTGTCGGTGGGCAGACTGTAAAGCCGCGAGATCCGTGATATCACAACAGATGGCGGTAGTGAACAAATATAATTTGTGATCTTGTCAGAAAACTACGCTGCATTGCTTCAATGCATTACGGGCTCGTGACTCATCAGAACGCAAAACGGAATGTAGCTTTTGGTCGTGCTACACTGCTACCTGCTAGAAAGAGTAGTTAGCTACAGGAAAAGCTACACTGTTTTAAAAGTAGCTGAGCTACTGTCACGCTACTGAAAAATGTAGTTACGCTACTTGTAGCTAGCTACTCCACAACACTGACATTATCATATATACTTAATCTCCAGAGCTGCCCTGAGAGTCACTTCACAAGCTTTTCGCAATTTCATTTGAGAAAAATACACACTGAAAATTAAAATAAAACCGAACGACCTTCATGACAACCTGTCAAAATAAAAGTCTGGTTTAACTTGAAGAAATTATTACAGAAATAGATGACTATTATTTTTAAGGAACATCATACAACCAAGGTATTTTTTTCATTAATTTATAGTTATACAGTGCTGTTAAAAGGTATCTCTCTGTGGACAAACAAGTTGTCTTTACATTCATTCTCAAGGTCTAACAAACATGTGGAAAGCATTTTCTGCCCCATTAATGGTAAATCAATATCTTGATTATTAGCAACATCACATATGGAAAAAAATATTGTAATAATATTTTAGGCCATACTGCACAGTCCTATGCCATTGTATGATTGGTCAGTAACATTACGGCTTAAAGGACTAGTTACCCTGATAAGATTCAACAGATTTTAGTATTTTAAATCAGCCCTCATTTACAAATGCAGAGATCTAGAATTTGTAGGAATCGTGTACTTCATTTAAAGCTGCAGTCCTTAAGTTTTGCCTCTTTGTCGCCATCTCTGTTGAAAACCTGGTATTGCAGCCAGGTGCGGAATTATCTTTTTTACTTAGGCTGTACTCTGGCACGGCTTCAGCACGGATGAATCTAATGTTTTGAGGTGAATGTGTAGCTGTCAGTCACCACACCGGTGTGAATCAAACACTTAGTAATCACAGATTCTAGCCTACGTCTTGGAATATATGACCCAATTTTCACCGTATATTGTCATCTGAACAAGTAAGTAACAAGTCTGCCATGCTTGCTCTGACCAACTGAGGAAAAAAGCATTACAATTAATCACGCTACCAATGGTGATTTAATCTAAAGATCAGTTAGCTCATATCACATCAAACCGTGCAAACTATTATTATTATTGTTATACTTTATTCTCAAATGATTAATGTTAACAACATCAGCATTGCGTGACTATGGGTATAGTGTATTAACGTGTAGATTTCAATTTCTGTACCGTCTAATCTAATTGTCACGCTATTCGAATTTCATATCAAGAAATTCTTTCAACCCCAAAAGCAAACTATGCTTCCTTCGAAATGGTTTTCTTTAGAATACAAATCTTGTGTAATCCCAGGCTATCTGTAATCAGAAGCACGTTTAAAACTGGAATATAATTTAATTTCATTCACACGTGTTTCATAAACACATAATCCTTTCTGGATTACAATCCGCCATCAAAATGATACATTTAACTATTCTAGCTGCTGTGACAAAAAGGCTATAAACCAGCCGCCACCTGCAGGATCCTCACATGCCATAGCCTAGTAGGCGGGAAAACTTCTTTACGTTTACAGACGTGAATTAATGACGCAGTGCCATGCTCGAATTTCGCAAAAACCTACCCGTACCACTCACTCAAATTAGAAAACATTATTATAAGCTAACCGTTGTGAATCGGGCTAAAGTAAGGCGATAGTTTTGGCTATAACCAACACTGGCTGGTTATGTACTTGCACAAATATTGAATTCGGATCTTTTTTAACCAAAAAAAAGTTACAGACTGCAGCTTTAATCTACAATGCAAAATTGGTCAAATTGTTGCTGCATTGTATTAGTCCGCAATATGTTGTTTAAGAAATTTATATCATAGAAATAAATTCTGGTTTTCTGGTTTACCAAGGTAACATTACATTATCTAGCTATATTAATAAGGCCAGATTCTGTTGAAATGATGGCAGCTTCAAACAACACTATTGTATACGACAGTTATGGTAAGATGTAGTTATTTTCACTGTTTGTACTTTGTATTTACGTAAGTATTGTAAGTATTTTTAAGTCTGTATTCTATATTACTGTGGCTAGTTGCGAAGTTATTTGGCAACTGTAAATGACATAAACTCTGCTTTGTGCCTAACAAATACCCCTAATAAAAAAAAAATGGAATAAGTATATATTGATGTCTTTATTTTTAAAAATCCATGCATGAACATGCATATTTGCAATTCAATTTAAATATTTCCTACACTTTTTGGACTTAATAGTACATGGGTCACAAAGACGGTTTTGCCATTCACGTTTGTACATACAATGGTTTTGTTCATGGGTAATATTTAAACAGTAAATAATTAAATGTTATAACAGTAACATTAAGGATGCACTGAATGTTCGGCAACCAAAATTGAATAAGCGAAAAAAAGACAGAATAAACTCTACCGAACAATGATGTGACGTGATCAAATAGAGGCGCACACTAATGCAGCAAACATTTCAGCAGTGAGGAAGCATTTAAAAACTGTCTGAGAAAGACGCAAAAATACACTTTTATTGTAACACTCACACATAGTGTTCACATTGGGATCTGTAATATTTTCCAGTGTTTCAAAAGAATTCTCTTCTGCTCAGCAAGGCAGCATTTATTTGTACAGTACAAAATACATAATTGATTCAAGAAGGGGGTCTCAAAAATGGGCAAATTTTTTTTTAATAAGTTAGTAAAAATTTAAGTTAAATTGTGATTTGTTGGTATTGTCTGCTAGGATGTTAAAAAAGTTCAGTGTTAAGTAAATATTTTTAAATTGTTGTTTTGTAAATGATTTTTTCTTTGAAAAGCTAGACAAAACAGTAAAAAACACATTTTGGCTTTTCAATTTATGCAATGGTGAAAACAAATTGCCAAAATATATGGGGGAAAAATGTGAAAAACCGTGTTCTGTGTTCAGCCTTCGGCCCAGTGTTTCATTTTGTTGGGCATCGGCCAAGAATTTTCATTTCGGTGCATCCCTAAGTAACATATGTGATCCTGGACCACAAAACCAGTCTTAAGTCGCTGGGGTATATTTGTAGCAATAGTCAAAAATACATTGTATGGGTCAAAATTATAGATTTTTCTTTTATGCCAAAAATCATTAGGACATTAAATAAAGATCAGGTTCCATGAAGATATTTTGTAAATTTCTTAATGTAAATATATCAAAACTTAATTTTTGATTAGTAATATGCATTGCTAAGAACTTCATCTGGACAACTTTAGAGGCGATTTTCTCAATATTTAAATGTTTTTGCACCCTCAGATTCCAGATATTCAAATAGTTGTATCTCAGCCAAATATTGTCCTATCCTAACAAACCATACATCAACGGAAAGCTTATCTATTCAGGTTTCAGATGATGCATAAATCTCAATTTCGAAAACTTGACCCTTATGACTGGTCTTGACCCTTATGACATTTTTTTTTTAAATGTTTTAGTTGGTAAAATATAAGTCCATCACCAGGTTACTGCAAAAATTCTATTATTAATAATAACAAAAAAAAAATACAATTATTAATGTTGTTAATCATGGCTGCTCATTACTATAGCTGGTTAACAACATCAGTGCATGCTACATTTGACAGCTGATTACCAATGTCATCAAAATTCAAAGTAAGTTTCAACATGTATACATTTAGTAAGCCAATCAATCCCTATTCTACATGCAATATGGTAAGCACCCCCAACTGGTTGGTCTTGCATGCTTACACAAGTGAAAGTGGAAATGACATAAAACTAGACAGTGTTTTAGCCAGTAATACTATAACTACACTAAAGAATATGCATTTAAGAATATACATTACACCTGATACAGAGCAGAAAGAGAGATCCCAACTACATGCATAAAAATATGAGAAGGAATTCAGATTGTTTGTGTGGATTGCGACACATTGTACAATAAATAAATTAATTAATTAAACTACTGACAACATTGTACAAATAATTACCAACAGATAGGAGAAATCTCTTCATATGACAATGATATGTAAATCACATGCTCCGAGAAAAGTACCTTTAGTAAAACATTTATGTCTGGATGTATAAACAACACGTTTAAAAGCATTAACAGTTGTCATGGTATTATTGTTGTGATTCAAGTTCACAAAAAACACATTATATCTTTGTGGATCAAGTTCTATATTGCATAAGTAGTGGTTCACAAAACATAACATGCATTCAACCCTGCAAAAAATTTACTCATAAACAGTCATTTTTAATAATTCAGAGATACATTACAGATCAAGATTTACGTGCATTAATAGCTTATATTTATCACTGACATCTTTCTGTTTAGGCATTGCTGTTACTACATACTATGAGAATGTGCTAGCAAGGTAACAGTCAAGCCCCATTATGTTCAACATCAAGCTTACAACCACTTGCCCCTATCAAAATATTGTGGGCACTTTGATGGTTTCACCTTTTAATGTTGTTGCCAAATGCATTTTAGCCTACCTTTCTGCAGCTGCGATTGTGGACAATAACACTGAAGTGAAATCATTTCATTTTTGCTCGCTCAAGCTTTCCATCTATTGCGAAGCCGCCATATTTGCTCGATGGTCCACAGACAAAGGCATTGCGCCTCAACGAGGGGGACTCCAAAAACTTGACAAAATGTATTAAAAATAATGTTAATATTGTGATTGCTCACTGGCAACTACTTATTTATGATATAATCTTACATAACATAAACATGTTGGATACGTTTAGTCGGGAGAAAATTAATTATTTGTATGAGTCATGTAAATAATACCCCCCAAACAAAAAGTGGACTATTCCAAATAGGTGGCAAGTAGAAGTACTGACGGTAAAGTGAACCGAAGATGATAAGCAGAAAGAATGGCAATGGCTATCTCAACCAATGATTAGGAACAAAATAACGTTCATAGCCCGGTATATCAAAGCTAAACGTTTTGTGTTAAGTTATGAATGCATATATACATCAAGTTTGAACTGGGGAAACACAACAAATTCCATCAAAGGTGTTTTTCCACAAAAATACGTCTAGTCAGACAGCTATCAGTCTCATACTAAAGAATGTAAAGGTGTTGTATTTATTAATTTAATTGTAATATTGTGGCTTTCTGTTCTTTAAATCCGTGAAATGTAATGTAATGAGCATTTCAGCAGACATGATCTGTTTTCTGTAATAAAATGACAATGTTTAATACTGTGATGATGATCGCATGACCTTGCGCGCGATCCACACATTTCACAGCTCGCGGGGTTCACTTGCCGCCTTCAAGAGAGCGCCGGTTAAAAAGTATTCCTCACAAATACTGTTTTGTTAGATAAAACGTACGTAACGTTATATGGAATGTTTTTAGATTTTTAATAGTCACTTTACTATTTTTGCCAAACAGAGTGTACCAACAGACATACCACCGCTTACCTTAAGCGCTCAGCTAATTATTTTACCTCAGAGAAACGATAGCCAGTGGCTAAAAGCTAAACTCGAGGGTTCACAGTACAGTAAATAACTTGTGTTGCTTCAGTATGTTGTAATGCCTAATAACTGCTTCATATTTCAATGTTCTATATCACAGTTGTTCTTTTAGGATGTCAGTGACAACCACAAGATGTTAGACTCAGAGGAAGGCGTTTCGTCAGTGGATAACCTGTTTTATGACGGGCCAGTAATTCATAAAGTGTGAGTAGGCCTTTACACATAATGTCTGATCAGAGCCACGCCAGATTTATAAGAATGAATAAATCGAGAAACTGGTTATTATTATGACTCTGTTTAGGAAACCATTATGTCAGGGGCAGGGCTCCTGGACATTTGATGCTCCACCCTCATTATCACAAATACCTGCAACGCAAGACATCCAGGGAGAGGCAGCACACCTTTTCTCACTTAGTGAGTCCTGTTTGGATTTAAGCTAAAACAAAATTATAGGTTTGGGTAGTTGCAGTATATCATGTACATTTTCATCTATCTATTTAAAATTTTTAATAATTCTTTTTAAATGTATTTTGAAAATTAGATTTATGAGATGTATATATGTATCTCAAATTTATTCTCATCCATCAAGATATATATACAGTATACATATGCATATTACATTATATATATATATATATATAAATGACAACCTAAAATCATGATGTGTGCACATTTAGGTTGAGTTTTTAAAATTAATTCAGTTTGTGTGTGATTGTGTATGTATGCATATATAAATAGTAGGGCTGTCGATTAAAATTTTTAATCTAATGAATTACATGATGTTGATTAATTAATCTAATTAATTGCAAAATAAATTTGACTGTGAAAATACCCACAAAAGATTATTTAAAGCTTGTGTTAAAGTGCCCCTATTATGGGTTATGAAAGGTTCATATTTTAGTTTTGGGAGTCCCCAACAACAGGTTGACATGCATGCAAGGTCAAAAAACGCTTTCATTTTCTTATAATATGCATTTATTTTTACCTTATTTGCTCAATGACTCCCAAACGATTCGCTCAGTGATTCATTTTTCCAAACCCCTTTGCGTGACGCTAATCTGATTGGTCCGATTGGTTGATTTCATATAAAGCAGTGTTTGTGAGCACAGTGCTGCTTTGTGTACAGTCGTTACCGGGGAAACAGCTATTTTAAACATGTTTTTAAAGGTAGGGTATGTAATTTTTCAAAAACGCTTTAGAAAACTGAGTCGGGGCCGAGTACCAAAACAAACTTGTAGACAATCAGCAGTAAGGGGCGTGTCTACACATGATGTGGAGGAGAGAGTGTTCAGTGCACAGCCGAGCCGAGCGACAGAAAGATAGAGATGGCGGATAAAAAACAAAAGAGGAAAATGTCTGCGAAACGATAAGGCAAGAAGTAGGACCCGTGTAAATATCGGATCAGCGTTCCAGCACTGGAGAGAACTCAAGGAGCGGAAGGCCTGCGATCGGACGCTGAGGTTGCTTTGTTTCTTCCTGTCTACACCGGACGTGCCGCGACGCAATAGCTAAAGTCTGCCTACACTGGACGCGATAAAGCAACCATTGAAAATCATTTGAAATTTGTGTCAGCACGTCATAAATCCAGTGTAGACAGCATCACTGATTATAATGACTTCTATAGTATTTTCTCACGCCGCTCGCGTCCGGTGTAGACAGTGTAACATTGGTTTTGCTTTGTTTCACAGAACTAATCGTTGCCTGGGTTGCGTAGGCTACGTATGTGTGGGGCGGAGCTGTCAAAATAGGGGCGAGACCCTTTTGGGGTAGGGGCATGTTTGTTTTGGTGATTTCAAATATCAACATTGGCTACCAGAAATTGCTTAAAAGTGGCACCTAGTGGAAAAGAAATAATTTGCATTTTCATTCAGACCAACGTGAAAATCAAGTTTTTCCCAGGTCTGCGCTCACAACAACTGAGCTGGCAATATGCTAATGTTTCATGTTGACTTCAATATGAAATGGCTTGGGATTGTTTTAAAAATGACTCGTTGCAATGATTCAGAGTAGACTCTTTCTTTTGAGAGACAATAACCTTATACACGAAGCACTTTCAAATTTAAAACTTTGCAGGATGTTTTCATTCACTTAGAGCTGTGTTACACACTGCATGAAATGTAATTTTCAAAAATCCATAATAGGGGCACTTTAATTGAGAAAGTATCAAGTAGACATTACAAATTGTAGCTTTAGAAAGAAATATTTTATTTGATTCAACATAAAATCTTTTACACATAAACATTTAGGCTAAAACGGCCTAAAATAAATATGGAACATAAAAGAAGATAATCTGAGAAACATCTCAGTATTTTTTGTTCATACAATGAAAGTCACTGGTAATGAAAACAACTTTACCAACAGTCTTCAAAATACCTTCTTCTATGTTCCACAAAAGAAAAGTTTGAAATGACATAATGGTGAGTTAATGACAGATTTTTTGGGGGGGAAGGGGGGGTGAACTATCCCTTTAATGTTTTTATTATTATTATTATTATTATTATTATTTATTTTTTATTTTTTTAATGAAATGATACTCCAAATAAGAAACTAAATCTGCCAGCAGGTGGCGGTAAATGTCTTAAGTCGATTCTTTCGGTTGATTCATTCAGGAACGAAGTAAATTTTATGAATAAGCCTTTGAATCATTGGTTCACACAATTCGTTCAAAACCATAGTTCAAAGCGCGAATTCATTCAGAAACTAAACACCGCTGTGTTGCTCGAGGAGACACACAACAGTTATATGCTATGGCTTTAAATTATGTTCTCTGCAAAACTGAGCAAAAACATATAATATTGTGTTTAAAATATAACACAATATTTACTTCTTATTTACTGAACTGTTGAATAAAATCAATTTAAACTAGTGCTGTCAAACGAGTAATTGCGATTAATCGCATCCAAAATAAAAGTTTTTGTTTACATAATATATGTATGTGTACAGTGTATATTTATTATGTATGTATAAATACACACACATACAGTATATATTTTGAAAATATTTGCATGTATATACATTTATATATTTATATTCTTATATTTTATTTATAAATATATTTAATATATAAACATAACATATTTTTCTTAAGTATTTACATGCATGTGTTTGTATTTATATATGCATAATAAATACACACAGTATGTAAACAAAAACTTTTATTTTGGATGCGATTAATCTTTGACAGCACTATTTTAAACTCATGATATTTGGGACAAAATCAGCCCTTGTGATATTGCTCTCACTGCTCGTGTGATATCGTATGATACAAATATGAGACAAAAACTCATACAGGGGCATTTTTGCACCAATATCTTGAATTTTAGGGCATAACTGCATTTTACTCAAAACTACATTTTATTTGTCAACAGTCAACTGTATGAAATGCGAGATGACGTACAGGTCTGGGGGCGGGGCCAGTGTGTTAACTGCGTTAAAATATTTTAATTGCATTATTTTTTCATAACTAATTAAAAACCGACAGCCCTAATATATATATATATATATATATATATATATATATATATATATATATACATACACACACACACACACACACATACATACATACTGTTGTGTTCAGAATTGTTCCCTGGTAATCCTTATTCCATATTTATCCTTGGTAAATATGAACAAAGACACTTGTGAAAGTAAATTTGCATTGTTAATCCTATTGATCTTTTATTTTTTTTCCCTGGTGTGCTAAAAAAAAAGTAAATATAAATGGGAATATACTTGAGATATTTTACTCATAAGAATTTCTAATTGTACCAATAATTCTGGCCATTGTGTATTACAGAAAAAAATATTCATTTCACAATGTGATTTTCCCCCACTTTCGAGTTTTTTATTGTATTTTTTTGAATGAAAGATCAAATGGATAAACAATGCAGATTTATTTTCACAGCCTACTTTGATCATATTCACCAAGGGTAACAACAATTTTGACCACAAATTTCTTTAAAAAAAACAAAGAAAAAAAAGTGCAACCTAAAATTGTGATGTTTGTGTACATTTATTGCTACAAATGTATATTGCATGAATTTAGGAATAGGAATGGGAAGAGTGTGACTTTTTATTTCATTTTTCATTTATGAAGGTTGCTCTCAGAGATCAAAGAAATTTCTGCCTCCAGCAAAACCCATTGCAAGTGTCCAGCGGCAGACTGTGAAATCACATGAGCTGGAGGAATCTGTTTTGTGGACCCATGAATCTTTTAGAGAAAGAGATCAAGCTGTTGACCAGACGGGTTTTGTGGAAGCGAGGCCTTTACCTACTGCCAGTGCTCCTCCCTTCAAGACTCGGTACGGTTTGCTACATCTTGATTGAATCAACAAAATTTGCTGATGTAACAAGCAGTTCTTTGTGTTTGAAATGGATATTGGCAGTAGAACAATAAGTGGGTAAACAGACTGGATTTTATTGTAAACATAGGTTGTTCAGAGCTCCCACTAGAAGGATCTCAGGGAATGATGAAGACGGTATCCCAAATCCGATGATGTCAACAACAAATGACACAGGTTTCCTTGGTCAGGTTGCCATGACAACCACCGGTCCACAGACTACACATGCTGTTGCTACCTGTTGTCCCTTTATTGACTTGGGCCAAACAGAACAAACATGCGATGTACCTTCAAAAACAAACCATAATCTCCATTTTGGTTTCAGACCTGCAGAATTAGAAGGTAAAATAAAACTGTGGCACTATTAGTTAACTGGAATGTCATGATATAGAGTTAGTCCAAGTTGGCAGAAATTTAACCAGCTATTCTACCTAAAAAGTTAAATCTCTGAACTTTTTAAAGGTGGGGTAAGCGATTTGTGGTAGCCAATGTTGACATTTGAAATCACCAAAACAAACACGCCCCTACCCCAAAAGGGTCTCGCCCCTATTTTGATACCTCCGCCCCACACATACATATGGCAACGATTAGTTCTGTGAAACAAAGCAAAACCAATCTTACTCACTTATCGAGAAGAAACAAAAGCAACCCCGGCGTCCGATCACAGGCCTTCCCGCTCCTTGAGTTCTCTCCAGTGCTGGAAAGCTGATCTGATATTTACACGGGTCCTACTTCTTGCCTTATCGTAACACCGTGTCTACACCGAACGCGAGCATCCCGGATAGTAAACTGCTGCCGCCTTCTATTTATGACATATTGACACAAATTTCAAATGATTTTCAATGGTCGCTTTGTCGCAGCCAGTGTAGACAGACCACGACAGGACAACTGTCACGTCCGGTGTAGACATGGCGTAAGCCTTCTTTTGTTCCCCAGACGTTTTCTTCTTGTTTTTTGTCTTTCTGTCGTCGCTCGGCTCGGCTAATGTCCATCAAGCGTTCTGTCCTCTGTATCATGAGTAGACACGCCCCTTACTGCTGATTGGCTACAAGTTTTTTTGGTACTCAGCCCCGACTCGTTTTCTAAAGCGTTTTTGAAAAAAATGCATACCCCACCTTTAATGCCGGGTACACAATGCATGATTTTAGCCCCGATTTTCACTCAAATGCCCAAAATCAACGGCAGTTTAGTGCTCGTACATGTGAGTGACAATCGCTTGTTGTGTAGTGTGTGTTATCAAAGACTCAATCTTAGAGAAGCGCCGATTCATCGCTGATGCCTATTAGATACTAAAAACAGAAAAGTTTCACATACAGATGACAACATTGTCAAGATATTGTCATAAGATCCCCTATGAGGCGCTGAGAGTTTGCGTGTGTGTGCGTGCATTTCATATATATTTGTTTGAGCAGTTAGTAGTATACATGTATGTGTGACTGTTTCATATATGTGTATGCAAGTGTTTCATGAATGTTTGCATGAGTGAAGTTTGATTTAAGCCCTATACGGCGCGTCATAATCCCCTTTCACACGGATCTGCAAAAATGATTTAAAACACTGTTATGCATGCCAGGCCAGTAGTTGACAATGTCACTTTGCCTGTGCACATACGCGTTTCTATCATATACACATTATGTTCTATTATATACGGCATTTGCGCATTAAACATTGTTTTCTCAAGTTTGCATTTTCATAGTTTATAAGGAGATGGTAAATGTATAATTTTCAAAAACTTGTACTTTGAAACCCGTCTTTAAAAGTTTGCATTTTCAGGTCTCCAAAACATTGATGTTGTATAAACAAATGGCCAAAATGCTTAAAAAGTTTTCTGTTTTTAGTTAAAAATGGTGTCGTATAAACACTCTCTGCAGTGTGAAATGTGTTTTAACTGGAAACTACATTGGCGATTACCTACAGCCAATGAGAAAGCAAGATACAGGGCAAAGGAAATTTCAGGGGGAGAAGTCATTGACCTGCAACAAAACATCAGCAAACATGGATTCTCCAAGCAACCGTTCTCTCCTTCATATTTTTTCTTTTCTTCTTTCTCCTTTTTCATTGCAAATCATCATAAAGGCAACTTGTATTACAAGCTTGTGGGCTACAATTTTTACCAGGGAGAAATCCAGTCTCTAAATCTTACTTTTTTTCCCTTCATCACTTCATTTGTGTAAAACATAGTTTGTAGACCAGACTCTGTTGTTGGCGAGTCTTCCTTTTGAATAGTTGTGTGATGTCTGACCCCTTGACAACGATTCTTTGTGTAGTGTGCACTCAACAGCAGCTAAATGGAACCCCAGACAATTGTGTGGTGTGAGAAGAACGTCAGTCTGACAACTTTGAAAATCATGCAGTGTGTTCGCGGCATAATAGAGCAAAATATGCAATCTTTAGGGCATATGCAAAAACTAATAATTTCCATACATAGATAACAATTAGTTTTAAACTGAATATTTGGCATGTTAATATTGATATTGTTTTTCAAGGGTCATCTGGAAAAGGAACACTACGTCCGGTCTCTGAAATTCGTATCCTCTTTGAAACCTCATGAAATGAAAATAATAAGAGTTTTGTGGCTTTGTGATGTTTATTAGTGTTGATCTAATCTATAGTATATGCTAGTGTACTCTAAAAGCTGACAAAATTCACTTTTTGCAAATATTCACATTAAAAAAATAGAAAGATTCTCTTCTGGGAATATAGAAAATTATATTGTACAAAACCCAAACCCTGTTTCAGTAGGGAATATATTATCTTAGGAAGGAAAACTCAGAATTCATGGGGACTTTAAATTATTCCTTAAGTTGTTCAATGTACATTTATAACTTAGGACTGTGAATGACACATTTATTGTCACATTCATTATTTTCCTTGATATTTGTGTAAGCTGCTAAATTCAGAAGCGTGTTTAAAGAATTCCCTTACTTCAACTATGTGCAGTCCCGAGCACTGGATGATGTAAATCTCTAGCATTTATATCTATTTAATGTAAAGTTCATAAACACAGTGTGCAGCAGATTATTGCTCTATTTCAGGTTCTGTACACAAATAAAAATTTTGTTGCCTGTGCTCCCACGGGCTCTGGGAAGACTGTGCTCTTTGAGCTGGCCATTGTTCGACTACTGATTGAGGCTTCAGACGCCTGGCACAATGTCAGAGCTGTGTACAGTGAGTTATAATTATAGCAATTATTATTTGAGCTTAATAATTATGTTTGTTTTTTATTTGAGATTTTTTTTTTTTCATTCACTAATTCATAACAAATACTGTTTGACATTTTATGCTTCAGTGGCACCGATTAAGGCTCTTTGCAGTCAGCGTTTTGAAAACTGGAAACAGAAGTTTGGACCCCTTGGACTAAACTGCAAGGAATTAACTGGAGACACAGAGATCGATGACATTTTTGAAATCCAGGATGCTCATCTGATTTTTACAACTCCTGTAAATTGCCACATAAAGTAGAGTCTAAACATAAAACATCTTTCCAACAAGTCTGAAATTTTTTTCCCTTTCAAAGGAAAAATGGGACAGCATGACAAGGAGGTGGAAGGATAACTGTTTATTGCCATCTGTTAGTCTCTTCCTCATTGATGAGGTCTGATTCATTTACTCCCACGTGATCGTTAATACCAGTATTTAAAAACAGATGGCAGTGTTTTGTCAATGAGCAACATATTTTTTTTGTCTACACACCCTCTCTAGATACATGTGGTCAAAGACAAAACCCGTGGAGCCACTCTTGAAGTTGTGGTCAGCAGAATGAAAACCATGCACTCGTATCAACTGGCTGTAAACCCAGAATCAAAAGCATCAACGAGATTTGTGGCTGTCTCAGCTACCATCCCAAACATCCAGGACGTAAGTTGTTTGAGGAAGTACCAAAGAGATGAATCTCTTTTCAGGTTCATTTAGATTATTCCTGTACTATTCTTTACCGTTTCAAAGATATCTGAATGGCTTTCGGATGAGTCAGGGCCTGCCACTTGTTTGGAGATGGATGAGACTCACAGGCCTGTGAAACTGAGGAAAGTGGTGCTTGGGTTCCCCTGTGGAAGTAATCAGAATGAATTCAAGTTTGATCTTTCACTCAACTACAAAATGGCCAACGTTATTCAGACCTACTCAGATCAAAAACCAACCCTTGTGGTAAGTGAATCTTTGTGAATGCAAATGTGTTGGCTTGTGTATTTAAAAAAAAAAATGTAATGCATTTGTCTGAATTTAACAGTTTTGCTCCACAAGAAAAGGAGTTCAACAGTCTGCTTCTGTGCTTGCCAAGGATGCCAGATTCATTATGAGCCTTGACCACAAACAAAGGTACTATAGTCACATTACATAGACTATATATTTACAGTACATATAGGAGCATGTTGTGGTTGAACTACCAAAGATGAAGATGCTTTGCAAGATCTGAACTGTATTTTTAAGATTACTCTTAATGTGGACATCACTTAGTATAACTCATTAACTCTTTCATAGACTGACAAAATATGCAAACGCTCTCCTTGATGCAAAACTCAGAGGTGTGTACGTTAATTACTTATGCTGTTTGACATTCATGAATACATTGGTCACTGTTTTTTGAAGGTATACTAAATGTTTTTTTTTCTATACCTCTTCCAGATCTATTTATTTGTGGCATTGGATATCATCATGCTGGCATGGATGTGTCAGATAGGAAATTGATTGAAGAAGCATTTACTGTGGGTGACTTGCCAGTGTTATGTAAGTTCTGCAAATATGTTTTCACTCATTTAGTTTTGATTATTCAGTACATAATGTATTATAAAAAGCATATGAAAACAGGAAAACCTCCCCTTTTTCAGTTACAACCAGCACCCTTGCTATGGGTGTGAATCTGCCAGCCCACCTTGTGGTAATCAAATCCACATTGCACTATGTTGGTGGTGCATGTGAAGAGTACAGTGAAGCTGACCTTTTACAGATGATTGGGAGAGCTGGCAGACCTCAGGTACTGCTAACACAATTAAAAGTTGCCTCCTGGCCCAAAAGTCTTTATGTGTGCAGGTTATAATAATCTAGAAAAATAAATTTACTATACTGTATTAAATCAAACCAACCTACAAGACATGCATTTATTATGTATAAAAACGTGGTTAGATTTCAAGCACTCAGGATAAATATCAACTGGAAATGCAAACATACAGCTGTTACAGTATTAAGATCGAGACCTTAGCACACACTGGATTTGGTTTTTGTTTAGTTTGATACAACAGCAACTGCAGTGATCATGACCCGATCTCAGACAAAGGACAAATACACACATTTCTTGAGTGGCATAGACAGCATAGAGAGCAGGTATAGCACATTTTGTTCAGTCTCAGAAGAATATTTTTTCCCCCCAAAACATATGATATAGGCTAGTCAATTTATGTGTTATCTATGTATGTGATGAATACAACAAAATGAATATTTTCAGCTTGCATACAAACTTGGTGGAGCACTTGAATGCAGAGATAGTTCTCCATACCATATCTGATGTGAACATGGCTCTAGACTGGATCCGCTCCACCTTCCTGTACATCCGTGCTTTGAAAAACCCCAAACACTATGGTAAATCCTAAACCTTAAATCCCAAACATCAGACGTGCTGCTAGCTGTTCTTTATTAGTCTCTCATATTTTGTCACAGGTTTTTCTCCTGAGCTTGACAAATGTGGAATTGAGACTAAATTACAAGGTATGAAAAAGTGAGTCAGTTCATAAGTCATTTGAAAAATTGACTAGACTGAGCAGCTTGTTTTGTAAATATGATTTACGCTGTGTTTTAGAGCTGTGCTTGAAGAACCTCAACTCTTTGGCCTCTTTCAACCTGATTACCATGGATGAAGACATTAACATCAAGCCCACAGGTTACTTATGAGTTATGATGCTCTTTTTTCCTTTAAAATATATGAAGTTTAATTTAGCTCTCCTTTTCTCTTTTTATTATTATTTTTTAATTTTCATTTAATTGTTAATCTTAATTTTAATTATTTTTTACATTTTTATCAAATTTATCTTTGGTTGTAATGTCCATATAAATGGAATGGTTATACACAGAGACTGGAAAACTCATGGCCAGGTACTGTGTTGCTTTTGACACTGTGAAGCAGTTCGGTATGGTGACAGGAACAGAGACATTACCCGAGCTGGTAAGAAAGCGTTGTTGTTCTTGCAGCATTTCCTGATCCGTTGATATTAACTGCTTCAGAACATCATATAATGATATAAACACTTTTTCTCGCTTTCTAGATTGAAATGATATCAAAAGGGAAAGAATTCAGTGATGTGCAGTTGAGAGTAAATGAAAAGAAAACCTTGAACATGTTGAACAAGGATAAGAACAGAACCACCATCAGGTCAAAGTTGTCTTCAGTTACCTAATACCCATATACTGTAAAAAAAAAATATTTTTTACATTTTTTGTAAGTTGTAAAAATAAAAAAAGATTTCTAGAGTACGTTTTTCTAGAAAATACAGTTTCGGTTTTTCTCACGTTTAATTCAGTGTTTATTTGCTGTTTCTTTGTAATTGTTTGAAAATTGTGAAAATTGTTTCTACACCATTTTTTTTTCAGTGTAGCTAACGTATTGAATAGGTAAACTAAATCATGTGAGTTGCAATATTTTCTTTTTAGGTTTCCTATGGAAGGAAAGATCAAAAGTAATGACATGAAAGTAAATTGGTAAGGTCTTGCTATTACCTTTTGGATGTACAATTTTGCCACTTGATTGCATGGCTTGCATATTTGTTTTTTTTTTTATTTATGCATGCAGTTATCTTGTCATCCTAGTCTGATTCAAGCTCAGCTCGGCCGCATCCCCATTCAGGAGTTTGGACTCACACAGGACACTGGAAAAATATTCAGGAATGGAAATAGAGTCAGCAGATGTAGGTTACTTATATGTCTCTCTTTAAGCTTTTGCTCTCTCTGTCTGATGACATGGCCATGAAATTGCAAATTCTGTGCAATTCTTTCTTGTGCTACTTTCTACTTTTGCATAGATTTAACAAAATGCTACTTTTGATCTCTGCCAGATCTGACTGAGTTTCTCAGTCATCACTCCAAATCGAATTTCTCAGCTCGACTCAACTCTTTAATTCTTGCCAAATGTTTTCGAGCTAAACTGTGGGAGAACTCGCCTTACGTCTCCAGACAGCTTGAGAGGATAGGTCAGGCAGCATCTCTAAAATTTTAAAAAGGCTTTCTTTAAAAATGTAGTGTAATTGTTGTGCTAAATGTGTGTGCTTTTTATATTTGGGGTCTTATTTTTTAGGATTAACCCTTGCCACTGCTATGGTGAATGCAGGGCTTACAACATTCAGCAAAATTGAGCAGACCAGTCCTAGAGAACTAGAGCTAGTAAGTCAAAATATCTTGCAAAATTTTTTAGAAGTTTAGAAAAACATTTATTTGTGAACATTTATTTTTTTGCCAGATTGTGAACCGACACCCTCCATTTGGGAACCAGATTAAGGAAACTGTCAGCAAACTTCCAAAATATGAAGTTACTTTGGAACAGGTAACTATTATAGGCCTATATGTGTATATTTTTATTTTTTATGTTGGACAACCTACTACGACGGCGTTTTAGTGCCTCCTTAAAAAAAAAAAAAAATCTAAGATTACGAGATTAAAGTCGTAATATTTCGAGAATAAAGTCGAAATTACGAGAATAAAGTCGAAATACTACGAGAATAAAGTCGAAATGTTATGAGATTAAAGTCGAAATACTACGAGATTAAAGTCGAAATGTTACGAGATTAAAGTCGAAATGTTACGAGATTAAAGTCGAAATATTACGAGATTAAAGTCGAAATGTTACGAGATAAAAGTCGAAATACTACGAGATTAAAGTCGAAATGTTACGAGATAAAAGTCGAAATACTACGAGATTAAAGTCGAAATGTTACGAGATTAAAGTCGAAATGTTACGAGATTAAAGTCGAAATGTTTTGAGAATAAAGTCGAAATTACGAGAATAAAGTGGAAATATTATGAGAATAAAGTGGAAATATTACGAGAATAAAGTCTTGAGATAGGCTATTCTAGCCTTTTGCGCATGCAAATGCCACGGATTGGAAGCACCGGGATATTCCAAAGTCTCAGCTTTCCAAATATGTAAGTTTTATAGCGAAATACAAACAATATGTAGGCTATATTGCAATAATGTGTTTGTCAAGCGGCATGTGTCAATCATCTTTCCGATTACAATAACGAACCACGAGACATTATTTTCATTATAGGCTAAACTGTTGTTTTTTTTTCATGCCTTATGATGTTCCTTCACTTTTATGTCTTGCTATAAACATGAAATAAAGAGCAAAAACACATTTATAATTTGTATTTCGTTATAAAACTGGCAGAATTTGAAAGCTGAGCTGTGTGTAAAAGCAACAAAGAACAAAATTGTTGCGATTACTGGTTGGCTGGCGCGCTACAAATAATGAATGGAAGATGTTAAATATTATGTCCTCATTTACAGTATTATACCATGAATAAAACAGTTTGCGAATAGTCACTTAACATTTACAGCAGAAAAGACAACAATATAACTTATGTTAACAAATTTGAGTCCACTTCAAACTTTAGAACGTTTTATTGCTGTTTAATTAAACAGGCTATTTGAGGAATGAATGTTTGGATGCCACAGACGTTTTTGCGGAGTAGGTGGTGGAATTTTCACAATAATTTAATGAACTGATTCATACAAATACAGCGATCTGTCACCCCACATTAAAGAGCTTGAAAATCACATTATTGTAAGACACATAATTTGTGTTTATAAAACTGATTTTGAAAGCTGAGACTTTGTTTTATATTAAAAGCACTAAAAGCACAAAGCTTAAGCTATTGCTATTGGGTGGCTGGCGTACTACAAATAACGAATGCAATGGAAGACATGAAATATTATTTCCAAGCATACTGTGACTGTCCCCGCGAGCATGACACATGGTATGATTTCTGCTAATAATCCCACATATATTTGTAGTGTATTAAAAAAAAGAGTTAAATACGAGAACTACAGCGCCCCCCCAAAGGAATGTCGATTGAGTGTGTGAGCTGATGTTAAGATACAGTTGTTCCTGTTCAGTCTGTTAATAAATATCATATTCTTGATATTAAGCTGTTTCCGCGAGTCCTTAAAATTGACTCTTCTTCATCCCAGTAAGATGATGCGGCCGCTCGGACGCAACAATATTCAAATCAATTCCGGTGGCCTGGCCACTTCTCCCGGTGCTCTCAATCTGGGCTGTTTGCATGCTCAATATAGGCTATACTCTCAAAATATTATAACTTTAATTTCTACGATTTAAATTCTCAAAACATTTCGACTTTATTCTCGTAATATTTCGACTTTATTCTCGTAGTATTTCGACTTTATTCTCGTAATATTTCGACTTTATTCTCATAACATTTCGACTTTAATCTCGAAACATTTCGACTTTATTCTCGTAACATTTCGACTTTAATCTCGAAACATTTCGACTTTAATCTCGTAACATTTCGACTTTATTCTCGTAGTATTTTGACTTTATTCTCGTAGTATTTCGACTTTATTCTCGTAATATTTCGACTTTATTCTCGTAATTTCGACTTTATTCTCGAAATATTACGACTTTAATCTCGTAATTTTAGATTTTTTTTATTTTTTAACGTGGCACTAAAACGCCGTCGTAACCTACTATTCTCCATACAAAAATGATTTTAAACTGCCTATTGCTAATTCTTTTATAATTATGAATGCAGCTTTTATGATAGACTACATGGGAAAATTTCCTGCAGGAATATCTACAGTTAACTAGTGAAGGCAAAAAGATAAAACTTGTTGAAAATTGCAACCTATTACAGGACCTAGAATACATATTTTTGCATATACATCACATAAACATCTTAATCTCAAAAATATTGAAGATGATAATAAGAAAAACTGCAGTTTGAGCCATCATAATTTTACTATTTCTTATATAATTGTATTTAATCACATATTTTCCTAGATTCCACGATACAGTCTCTCCACAGCTGAGATTTCTGTCACAGTGAACTTGATGAATTTCAAGGAGTTGGCATCGAAACAGACAGCACCAGACCACCATTATGTTACTCTCATTATTGGAGACTGTGACAATAATGTAGTTTTCCAGCAGAAAATCCTGTAAGATCTATATGATTGAATAATCAAAGGCAAGTTAATTTTCCTTAAAATATGAGTAAACGAAAGAGATGCATCATTTCTTTCTCAAGGAACACGTTGCTCTCGAAATCTGGGAGCTTTTCGAAGAGAATCGAGGTGACAAGAGCACCTAAGGGAGAGGAGCTAAGCATTCATTTGATCAGCTCTGAATACGGTCAGTGGTCACATAGCCCATGTCTGGCAATAATTAAACTAGCCATAATGGCTTTTTGGATGTTCAGATAGTGTCATTCAATAAAATGTTAAATATTTGTCTGGCATAAACATCTGCGTTTAGAGTGCTCTGGTAATATCTAGTAATATTTTAGATTAAATAATGATCATTAATTGTGTAGTGGGACTGGACGTTCAGCAGAAGTACAGAGTCTACTACTCAGGAATGAAGAGGTTTGGAGCTGAGTCCTGCATTAGAGAGAACCCTACATGGAGAGTGCAGAGGATTCACAACACGGAGAAGACACAAGGCACTACACTGACAACTCCAACTCCCTTAAACAGAGGTCAGACAACATGATCACAATATGATCAGATCTCAGATAGAAGTACAATACATTTTAACTAGACTTGAAACATCCATCTTGGGTGATTAAATTACAAGCAGGCAGGTGAGACACATTAATGATTATGTGTATTTGTTATATCCATCTCAAAGACATCTTTTGGTTAGGGGTGCGCCGATCCGATATTCAGTATCGGTATCGCTTCGATACTGGCATTTTCTGCTAGATCGGTGTAACGAGTCTCGGTGTGACGAGACCGATCCAAATTCGATATTCTGCATAGCTACTATTGTGTTATTGTTAAGCCCCACAGAAGCCACAAACACATTATAAAACACCATAAAGTTTTCGTGCACTATATTTCAAGTGTTCTTAAGCTGTTACATAGTTTAATGTGAGGTAGCCTACAGATGAATATTTAAGTCAAGTTCACCTATACACTTCTCTCCGCTGCAGCTGTCTTTCATCCTATATTCAGCATTTAAACTGCGTGCCGCGTTCGGTTACTAGAGTCAAGACGATAAAACTCTCTCCACTGTTGCTATTATACTTGATCTCTAAATAAAGTTCAATGGTTTTACATAAAAGGATTTTATCTAGCTAGAGTCTCGACGGCGGTAAAGTTAGTTTTACGTTTGACATTCATTAGACATTCGGTTTCATTTCAATTAAACTCTTAACGCCTGTTATGTTTCAAGCCGTAACTAACTCAGATAGACATAAATATTTGTCCTTTACGTTGCACAAGGCTTAATTTTTAGAAAAAAAATTATTAAAAATTAACCATATAAATTAATTAAACTATTTAACTACATTACATTATACCATAAAACCAATACTAAAATGTTCTGAAAAACATCCCTGTTATTGCACAAGG